>NW_019773980.1:1478-19533 GCF_001039355.2 Lingula anatina
AAAAAAAAAAAACGTTTCAACCTAATCTCGCACTCAATGTAAGTGGTTGTCAGTGCAACGTACGTCATTGCAAACAGGGTTTTTTTCATTGATCGAGTTTAACGGACCTGTACATCGAGGTTGTTTCTGGTTTCAGACCATTTTACTCCCAACTTAAAAAATGAACAATAAATGTACAATAGAATAAAGTTTAGTGCAAGAAAATGACCCCTGCAAAAACGAGTTGGAGACCCTGCGCATAATTGAGAAATCGAGAAAGAAAAGTTCCAACCCGTACCTAAGGGCGCTGTTTGCTCTCCAAAACATCAAAAAGTTTTCGGGGCCCTTGAGCAGACCCAAACCTCACGCATAGTGGGCGATGGTCGGCTTCCCATCCGAGGCCTGTCTTTCCCAATCCCTCCCCTCCCCCCGGCTTTAAATAATCCTGGATCTGCCCCTGTTAAGTCCATATTTATACACTACAAGTGCCTATAAATATGAAACAAGTTGTATTTTGCTTGGGGAGTGCACCAGACATGTTGAGAATCATTTACGAAATCTGAATGTGCTTCGCGTCCAGGGTCAAGTCAGGGATAATAGGGAGCCCATTCTTCAGACGCTCTGAGAGAGAGCTACTTAGCTTAACGGTATGTCCAGCTCACAGATTTCGACTAGGGACAGAATAGACTCAATCCAGAGAGTGCCAGCACCCACTTCATACAGGGAAAGAAAAATCCTTTGATAATCAAGCGACTGGTGTCTAGATTTCCAAGGTGTGTTCGCACCACTGGGGTCATGAAGTATGCTAGTAATGGGTATGAGGTAAATGAGATTCTGTGCCATGCCTTTGCTTTAGATTCGTCATTCTTTATATTACTCATTAGTTTCTTTAAAAAAAACTTCCTTTGGCTTATTATATGATTATATGATATTCTCTTTGAAACCTATTATGTTGTTTAGTATTCCAATCAATGTTTGTTTCAATAACAGTGATGTTTGTTGTAATAATTAGCTTTAAAGGTGGATTTTATCATTGCTAGATAGGACCTTGCTAATGAAAAGCCTTTCATCTGGGTAAATTTCATAGTTTCCAGAAAATTATTAGCAAGGATGTATTTGTAAAATAATATTTTCATTCTTTTTGTCAGATCCACTGCGGGGAGAAAGCCACTTAGAACTGGGTTGCAGTTATATTTCTGCTGGATAAATCTGGCTGCCAGCTGAAAACAAAAGTGGATAGCCTTGGAGAAATATTAGATTAAGACCGTCCGGATGGCCTTGTGGTTAGAGTGTCCTCTGGAGCGGGAGGACGTGGTTTCAAAACCCGTCCGGGGACATACCAGTCCTTTATAAACGGTACCTGCTGTCTCCCCGCTTGGCACTCAGCATTAAGGGGTTGAAGCAGGGGCCTGGTCAGGCAGTGCAGAAATGTTACATTAGCTATTAGCGCCTAATATGGCAGCCGAGCTGTATCCTCCCCAGGGAGGTGAGAACGTCTACAGAGTGCACCAGTGCAAAAATGACCAGGCTTCCTTGACTTGAATATTCATTTTATTTAAATAAATTACATAATTATATAACTTCAACCTTCGGGTTGCGATTTTCCAATAAAGATGATGATTATTATTATTATTATTATTATTATTATTATTATTTAGATGATGTACTCCTATTATTTTTTCCATAGAAATACCAGCTTTATCTGACCAGATATGCTTCTTCGTTCGGCACAAGCAGGCAAGGACAAATGTGAACAAAAACTGCTCCCCTTGAAAGTCTCATAAGAGACTCTCATCTCTCATAAGATTTTATGTTGATGAAGGAGATGATGTTATTTCAGCCAGTAACACGCACACAGATTTGTCTTCATCTGAAGTTTTCAGAGACTGCCACGGAGCCGGTGTTGAAAATTAGGAAAGGTGCACAGTCAATTCGAATTTTCAATGCAAAGGTCACAGGTCCTATGTCAGGTACCTTAAGCCAAGATAGTGTTCCAGTTGGTTGGGGACTGAAGCAAGTTGGAGGATAAAAAGATTCTCTGGTCAAGTCATTTCTCCTCAGTGAATTTGAGAAAGGAATTACATCATAAATGAAGGAATATCCAACTGATGCCTTTCAAGAAATAATGAATAAAAACAAACAAGAAACTGTTCAGCAAGGCATTATGGTTATTTTTCATGTTTAAATATTATAACTGATCTACCGATTAAATATGGCTGACCAAACTTATAAGCAGCTCTGCTTAATCCTCTGATTATCTCTCCACTTCCACACACACCATATAACGGATTAAATCTTAGCTCTGAGATTTATTTGCAAGGCCCCTGCAGCGATGGCCCGCATGTATGCGTGGAGGCCATCAGGGAATGAGGTGGCTTGCTTTTAAGTGAGTCGGGCATATTTAGTCAGCAAATCAGTTGGTCCAGGGATCATGTTGTTGTGACTGTAGATGTTTAGAAAAATATTGTATCCGGGAAACACATCAACATCCGACTTTTGCTTAAAGGTACATACGAACCGAGCATCGGTGGAGCGTGGTTTCCCAGTGACACATGTAAACCACTTCTACTAGATTCTTATATGACTCAAATAAATTCGACATGCCAAAGAATAAACTGAATAGATCACTCGATCAGACATAAAAGACCTTTAGATTGCTCCTTTCTTTAAATATTTGGTTGTAAATTTAAAGCAATAATAACTCTTCGTTTCGGCCAAAAAATAAATTTTCCTGGAGTAAACAACAATTTTCCCATACTTACCAATGGTTAATGAATCCATTTTTACATTCAAAGTTAGTCCCTGTTTTTTTTTTTCTAAAAAGTTTGGTTTTTTGTTAAAATCTCTTAAGAGATTTTAACAGAGTATAGACATCAATGGAGGTCACGTGGTCTAAAGACAAGTTCAAATATCAGAATAAAAGCTATAACTGCTGTTTTGTGGTAAAACAGAATATATTATATTTCTATGAGTTATTCACAAGATTTTTATTGTGAAATATAGGTCTCATACGAAGAGTTATTATCCCTTTAACCTACTTTCGTGACCCACTTTCCTGCTCCATTGACATACAACTTAGAATGCCAGCAGAAGAATCTGTCCAAACATTATTTTCGGTTAAAATTAAACAATGCCTTTTAGTAATTCTCTTAGTTATACTACTTGAAACTATATGCTGGCATTTGGTTGGTTTTTGTGACAAAAATTGACCTTGTATGCATCTTTAAATAATTTTGGCTGGGATAAAAAAAGAACGCAGTTTTTTGTTTTGACCACAGTGCTTCTACAGGCCTAAAAATGCACGTGATAGCGATCATTTCAACAACGGCTGGAGTTAGTTTGTGATATTTGCTTTTGTAAGTCGACTTCCTCAACTAAAGCCCATTACACTGTAGGTCGTTTGGGAAAATACGTTTAGAAGTGAAAATGCTTTTTCATTTTTGCGAGTGAAAAATACCTATATTAGGAATGCTATAAACTAGTTATAATAATTAAAATTACTTTTGGTTCCGCCAACTTCATATTCCGTGCCATTGAGTTATAATTTGAATTTAGATACTGGGCCTTTTTTCCTTTCAATGTTATGAACTGACTAGCCAATACAAGCAGTCAAACTGACGCTTACTCTCTTGTGACCTTGACCGTTATTATTTTACACAAAGCAAAGGGAAGCTTGGAGAGCGCTTATGGGCATTTCAAATGTTATAAAAATAAATAACGGACCCAAGGTGGAAGTAGCAATAACTAGTTTCACAGCAATTTTATATTAACCAAGCCCATCCAAGGTAGTTATATGAATGCAGACAGATGTAAAGATGTAATTCAATTTTGACTGCTTGACTTGCTGCTACTGTGAGAGTAAATTAAAATGAATTAAAATGTTTTCCCTATTTCTTGTGCTTCTGTTGACAATTCAAAATAAATAAGATATCGATCTGTCTGTCTGTCTATGCATTGTGTGTGTTGAGTGTATCCAGTAGTGAAATGGATGGAGATGTGCACTAGTAACAGTGTGTTAAACCTCCCTGTAACTGACAATACCAAACATTAAATTTTCATAGCATCGATATCATCTCTTTGAAATGATTAAATGATCAAAACCATATTTAGCACTCTTTGGAAGAGATCCTTTAGAGCTGCATTAAAATAAATCGTTTAACTTTTCCAAGTGCCGTATTAGTTTTTCTGCCAATGGCATCAATCCATATATTTCAAGAAATCTGATCTTCGTTTCAAATTGTTATGATAGAATCATACAAAAGTGGTTAGAAAAAAGCGTTTCAACCTAATCTAACACTGAGTGTAAGTGGTTGTCAGTACAACATTGCAAACATGTTTTTTGTCATAGATCGAGTTTAACGGACCGTCACCTTAGATGTGTACATCGAGGTTGTTTCTGGTTTCAGACCATTTTACCCCCAACTAAAAAAGGATGAAATGTACAATAAAATATAATTAAGTGCAAGAAAATGACAGGCTGCAAAAACGAGTTTGAGATCCTGCGCATAATTTAGAAATTGACAAAGAAAGGTGGTCAGATCGAGATTCGCTGGGAGGACCGTTTGCGTTAGATGAAATAAGAAATAAAAACTCCACACATGTTCACAGGCTTAGGAAACCTTACAAATGTATTAATTAGTCCGTATGCACAAGGCATTTCAACGCGTATATGATAACATCTAGTTATACGTGAACGATTTTGAGATGTATTTATTGAAAACAATAGCAGCAGTCTGAAATGGGAGAAAATGAAAATGGGAGTGTTAAATATCTTTTTGTTGATGTATGCAGATGACACTGTTTTGTTTTCTGAGTCACCCTCTGATATTATGGACAACCTTGAGCTATACAGTATGGAGTGGGGATTAACGATAGTAAAACTAAAATCGTGATTTTTAAAAAGGGGAAAATTCATGAAAATGAATCGTGGTACTATAATTGGATGAAAATTGAGAACTAATAGTTTTGCTTATCTAGGGTTACTTTTAAGTTCCAATGGAAAGTTTCTTACCACGCAGAAAGCTATAGCAGATCAGGGAAGAAAAGCAATGTTTGTAATAAAATATATCAGTAGAGACTCATTCTTTAATGTAGAAACTGAACTTTTTCTCTTTGATACCTATTTGTTACCAATCCTAAATTACGGGAGTGAGGTCTGGGGGTTCCAAATTCATCAGACATTGAAAAAGTACATTTGCAATATTGTAAAACGACCTTGGGGGTCAGTACCAAAACCGTGCCGGCTGCTGTCTATAACGAATTAGGGCGATTGCCATTAAATATATTACAGGATGGTCAAAATAGTGAGGGTATTGTACTAGGTTATTTTAATCTTAAAAGTACACAAAATTCTGTTTTGCGGGGGTCTATGATAATCCACTTCTTTCGTGTATTGAGTTCGATAACTGGGCAACCAAGGTAAAAAGGATGTTAACACATCTCGGACTATCAGATGTCTGGGACGATCAAAATGTACCAGATGAATCTTATTTTCTTATTTTCAGATGAATCTTATTTTGAAACACGTTTAAAGGACAATTAAATCAAGAAATTCGTGAAACAATTCAAAAACCATCTAAATGTTTGCTGTATAGACACTTGACGGATATTTTTGACCTACAAGGCTATCTAGGAAAAAATATCCATAAAA
This sequence comes from Lingula anatina, assembly GCF_001039355.2. The sequence continues at coordinate 7,108 of NW_019773980.1, forward strand.
AATAGACAAATTATATGTTAGTTTAGAATGTCAGATCATAAACTCATGATTGAAAAGGGGAGGTACCACAGTGTTCCGAAAGAAAATAGAAAATGTATACTATGTGACTGAAATGATAAAGAGGATGAGTTTCATTTTGTTTTTATCTGCCCATATTATGGTGACTTGAGAAGCAAATATGATCAAAAAAATTACTGGCAGAAGCCCTCGGTTTTTAAATAATACTGTTATTTGGAAGTCATAACCTAACAGAAAATAGCAACCTCGGGCAAGCGCAGAGGAATTACATGTTAAGAACTACATATATACATACGAAAGATATAAATATTATACTGGTATTGTATTATCTTCATTCTCATTTATTTATCTTATTGTGATAAACATTATTATGCTGTAAATTGATGTACCGTACCTATGACAAGACTAAACTACTACTACTACTACTACTACTACTACTAGTGGCAGTATCGTAAAACAGAGCACGTTGTAGATATTTATTTTCCTAGTTAGGCAGTGGCGAATTTAGAGGGGTGGTCAGGGGAGGGGGGTCCTGAAACTAGAATTTTGACTAGGTAAATCATAGTTCCAAACCGTACCAAAGGGTGCTGTTTGCTCTCCAAAACACAAAAAAAGTTTTCGGGGCCTTTAAGTATATACAACAACTCGTAACAAGTTCCTATTTTTACACAATAGAAATATATCTGATACCATTTAAAATATTTTGCTTTATAAATCCTTAGTAAAGTGATGAAAATAAAAAAAATTAAGGCTATGGATGAGTTTGCAAATGTCAAAAGATTTGGTCTTGACTTGGCAAAACAGAAGTTGCTAAATATTTATGCAATTTGTGACGCAGACGCTGTAGCCTGCGTCGTAGTCCGAAAACATTAACTATGATGAAAAAGACAATTATTTTATTTATTTATTTATCTAAACTAAATTTACAGTGAGAGTCACCTTGATATCATAACTGTGTACTGTACATAAGCAACCGTCATCTACATTTACACGGCGAACAACAATGTAATACAACATACACTGTAGCCTTATAATCGGGTAGTCAAAGTAGTAGTGGACGATGTGATCGAATTTGTGTCATTATTTTGTCTGCACTGTCCATCATTCCCAGCACCCCTAGCTGGGGTTTCAGCGTTCAGACGACAACGAAAACACTCTTTGAAAAGTTTCTTCAACTCGTCCCGAAATACTTGAGCCGCCGCAACAAAAAGAAAAAAGTTAGTATTGTGATTCAGCAAACTTACCAGGGACAATATAGACATGATCTGGTGAATGCGTTCTATGGAAATGTCAATATTGAATAATTGTCCAGTGACCAAACAGCCGTAAACGATAAAGAAGGGCAAAGTGAGCAAGATAAACGCTGTCAGTGTCGTTAATAGTAGAATATTTACTTTGGTGTTTGTCAATCCACTGCTATCACCGTGCTGCTGATGACCAGCCAGTTGTCGTCTTACGGAATGGATCTTCCTCAGTTTATACACAATGGCGACCGTCATCGCTGTAATGGCTATTGTGATTACGGAACACACCACAATAAATGCATAATTAAAGACGAGGACAACATGAAATGATGTCTCTGGAAGTAGGCCTACATCGCAGATAAATATCCATGGAGAACATAATAATAAAACCAGAGGAATAGCAACAACAGAAGTCAGCAAAGCCTTTCGTCTAGTGCACAGAGAAGCTGCTTGCAGAGGTTTGAAAATCATTATAAGTCTCTCTACGGTTAACACCAATATGTAGAATATGGAAAGGCAATAACATGTCAGTTGCAAAATATATATAACCCATGTTACCTCGCACGGAAATGTCTGACCTGTTCGTTCATGTAATGAGATACAATAGAAAGATATGAACAACAGACGTAACTGATCCGCACCGGCAAGGAACAGAATATAAACGAAGGTGGATTTCTGTCTAAGACTCAGACTTCGAAGAACCACCAGGAAGGTGAGGAAGTTACCAACCAGGCCGATGGCTGTCAGGACGTACACAGTGGTACAAAAACATGTCTCCGGCAGCATCCAGCACCGTTGCTCGGAGGATAGCACGGTATCGTTTAAGTCGTCCAAACCGTACCTGCTAATATTTCCTTGGGAGGCGCAGGTGCTATTAAAAAGTCCAACACCGTTTTGATGGTCAACCTCATGCATTGTTAGTATCGTCTTCGAGTTTATTCTATTCCCGTTGGTCACCAATACAGTGCTAGCTGTTCTGGAAAAGATGACAAACTAAACGCAGGTAGTGCGAGTATATCACCAATATCCAGTGTACCTTATTTTATCTGCAAATAAAATCTCTTTCCGACTGGATGGAGATTTGCTCTGGTAAATGGGTATCACTGACAATAAAAAATATTAAATTTTCATTTCGTCATCGCTCTCTCTCTTCTAATTGATGTATCAGTTTTTCTGTCAATGGCATTAATTTGTATGTCTTTTCTAAAAACCATTACGCTGCTTCAAATAGTTATAATAAATTAAATGCATTGAATGACATAGTGGTTTATGCCTAATCAGGAGAGAGGCATAAAAACGCAATCAGGTTGTCGCGGCGATATTGTGATGGACTGTCCGTCAAGAAATCCTACTATTGGTATTTGTTAAAAAAGGTACGTTGCGGTTGCAAAATGTAGCATTAATTACATCTTTGTTTGCGTAATCCTTTTGTAAAAGCCAAGGCCGGCCTACTAAAGCACAATTAAGTACCACTCAAATAATGCGATGAACGAGCGATAAACTAATAAGATTTCATTCGGAGAAATATTTAATTAAATCAAGTAACATTAAATTCAATAAGATTATTAAATAACACCCTCAAAAACCTCATAATAAGATTTACTTATTTATTCTTGAGATATATCATATATAGATATTGAAAATCAAAACAAAGCTGCCATTTTTAAATTTTATGGTCAAGGTAAACGCGCTTAGCCTTACCTAGAATATTTCTGTTTTGTCACAAGTTTCAAGTTTACGCACTTTGTTTTGAAAAAAAAATGAAATCAATTTCTAACAATTATACTACCGGTAATTTGGCATTTCTACTCACTTTCTGATTCCAGCAATTTGGCAAGAACAAAAATATGCTAGAGAGAGCTGAGCTGCGATAAGTGCACAAAGTGCATAAAGGACCCCTGAATACATTATAATACATTATAATACATTATAATTATATTTTCCGGATAAATTATTAAAATAACAATGTCTCATTAAGACTTCTATCACCATTACAAAACACCAATAAGGTCAGAAGCCAGCGATTTCAAATGGAGCTTATTTTTCTTAAAAAGTGGACCTTTCACCAAGAAACTTTCAAGTACCTAGATATAAATTTTACCCAGAGGGGACCTTTTCCCCCCAGAAAAAGGGGGGGGGGGGGAGGGAGGTCTTTTTCTGAAAAAGTGGAATTTTCACCAAGAAACCCTTACCTACCTATATAAAATTTTACCCAGAGGGGACCTTTCCCCAGCAAAAAATGGGGAATTCTTTCTCTGAAAAAGTGGAATTTTCACCATGAAACCTTCACGTAGCTAGATAAAACTTTACCCACAGGGGACAATTTGGAACCCCCCGAACTCCCCCGAACCCCCTACGCCTCCCCCCCCCCCCCCCTGCTACGGGCCTGTCAGTGTACACCAAGGCACCTAGCTCATCAAGGATCCAGTGTGCTTGGCCTAAAGCTGCTCCTTACTGCACCCCACAGGCATGCGCATACTGCCTGTAGTCTGCTGAAGCAACGGGACCGCGAAGAAAATTCCCATTTTGCCATGTTTGGTGACACTACCTCCCCGAAGCAGACAAGTCCTGGGTATACATTGGAGTTCAATATTCGACATACACAATATACCTGTAGCTTACATGTACGCCGGGCGGCAAGTCACTAAGCTGAGCTCGTACCTCGCCGTGTGCGCCGGTCGTACGTGAAAATCGACCTTGCCCCTTCCTTTCTTGCATTATCAATGTTTTCATAAAAAAAATATACGGCCTGTCATTATATGATTATTACGAATGTGAACCTTTATCACTGATCGGTAACATTACAAAAAAACTTGCATTCTTACTGCACACCATAATACTGTGATGGGGCCCTACTAATTAAGATAGCTTACTTAACAAGATTAATAATTTGTAAAGAGAGAGTATGGCAGGTAACTAGAATGGCAACTACTTGTATTTTTATCATCACCAACCCTGACAGAACTCCACAACACCTAACAGCGAGGACACCACACTGTACTTACATTATATAACACAGTGAGAGGAACCACGCTGTATTTACCACACAAAAAAGTTAAAGAAAGATAAACCAAGTACAAGTATGTTTTGGTACCCGTATACGTCTAGAAGTGAAAATTCTATTCCATTTTTGCGAGTGAAAAATACCTATATTAGGAATGCTATAAACTAATTACAATAATTTTAATTACTTTTGGTTCCGACAACTTCATATTCCGTGCCATTGTGTTATAGTCTGAATAAAGAGACTGGACCTTTTTTACTTTCAATGTTATGAGCTGACTAGCCAATACAAGCAGTCAAACTAACGGTTACTCTTTTGTGACCATGACCGTTATTATTGTACACAAAGCAAAGGAAAGCTTGGGGAGCGCTTATGGGCATTTCAAATGTAATTAACGAACCCAAGGTGGAAGTACCAATAGATAGTTTCACAGTAATTTCATATTAAATAAGCCCATCCAAGGTAGTTATATGAATGCAGACGGATGTAAAGATGTAATTCAATTTTGACTGCTTGACTTGCTGATGCTGTGAGAGTGAAGTAAAATGAATTAAAATGTTTTCCCTATTTGTTGTGCTTCTGTTGACAATTCAGAATAAATAACATATCGATCTGTATGTCTATCTATGCATTGTGTGTGTTGAGTGTATCCAGTGGTAAAATGGATGGAGATATGCACTAGTAACAGTGTGTAAAACCTCCCTGTAACTGACAATACCAAACATTAAATAGCATCGATATCATCTCTTTGAAATGATTAAATGATCAAAACCATATTTAGCACTCTTTGGAAGAGATCCTTTAGAATTGCATTAAAATGAATCATTTAAACTTTTCTTAGTGTCGTATTAGTTTTTCTGTCAATGGCATCAATCCATATATTTCAAGAACTCTGGACTTCGTATCAAATTGTTATGATAGAATCTTACAAAAGTGGTTACAAAAAAAAAGCGTTTCAACCTAATCGCACACTGAGTGTAAGTGGTTGTCAGTACAACGTCATTTCAAACAGGGTTTTTGTCATTGATCGAGATTAACGGACCGTCACCTTAGATGTGTACATCGAGGTTGTTTCTGGTTTCAGACCATTTCACTCCCAACTAAAAAATGAAATGTACAATAAAGTAAAGTTTAGTGCAAGAAAATAACCCGCCAGCAAAAACGAGTTTGAGACCCTGCGCATAATATAGAAATCAACAAAGAAAGGTGACCAGATCGAGATTCGCAGGGAGGAACGTTTGCGTTAGATGAAATAAGAAATAAAAACTCCACACATGTTCACAAGCTTAGGAAATCTTACAAACGTGTTAATTAGTCCTTATGCACAAGGTATTTCAACGTGTATGCGATTACATCTAGTTATACGTGAACGATTTTGAGATGTATTTATTGAAAAACGATAGCAGTAGTCTGAAAATGGGAGAAAATGAAAATGGGAGAGTTAATAGTAGCAGTCTGAAAATGGGAGAGTTAAATATGTTTTTGTTGATGTATGCAGATGACACGGTTTTGTTTTCCGAGTCAACCTCTGATTTGCAAAATATGATAGACAACCTTGAGTTATACAGTATGGAGTGGGGATTAACAGTGAATGTTAGAAAAACTAAAATTGTGATTTTTAAAAACGGGGAAAATTCATGAAAATATATTGTGGTACTATAAGGGGATGAAAATTGAGAACTAATAGCTTTGCTTATCTAGGGTTACTTTTAAGTTCCAATGGATAGTTTCTTACCACGCAGAAAGCTATAGCAGATCAGGGAAGAAATATCAGTAGAGACTCATTCTTTAATGTAGAAACTGAACTTTTTATCTTTGATACCTATTTGTAACCAATCCTAAATTACGGGAGTGAGGTCTGGGGGTTCCAAAATTCACCAGAGATTGAAATAGTTCATTTGCAATATTGTAAAACGACCTTGGGGGTCAGTACCAAAGCCGTGTCAGCTGCTCTCTATAACGAATTAGGGCGATTGCCATTAGAATTCCATAGGGTGGTTAAAATAGTGAGGTACTGGACTAGGTTATTAAGAACACAAAATTGTATTTTAAGGAGGGGGGTCTATGATTATCTACTTCTTTCGTGTAATGAGTTCGATAACTGGGCAACCAAGGTAAAAAGCATGTAAACACATATCGGACTTTCAGATGTCTGGGAGGATCAAATTTTCCAGATGAATCTTATATTCTTAAAAGCTTTGAAACGCGTTTAAGGGACAATTTAATGCAAGAAATTCGTGAAACAATACTAAAATCATTTAAATGTTTACTGTATAGACACTTAACGGATATTTTTGACCAACAAGGCTATCTAGAAAAAAAAAACTCTTTTTAAAAACGAGACAAATTATATGTAAGTTTGGAATGTCAGATCATAAACTCATGGTTGAAAAGGGGGGATACCACAGTGTTCCGAAAGAAGATAGAAAATGTATACTATGTGACCGAAATGATATAGAGGATGAATTTCATTTTGTCTTTATCTGCCCATATTATAGTGACTTGAGAAGCAAATATAATAAATAAAATGTTACTGGCAGAAGCCCTCGGTTTTTAAATTAATACTGTTACTTGGAAGTCATAATATAACAGAAATAGAAATCTCGGGAAAATTTTATTACAGGCCTGCAAGCGCAGAGGAATTACCTGTTAAGAACTACATATATACGAAAGATATAAATATTATACTTGACGTGCTGGTATTGTATTATCTTCATTCTTATTTATTTATTTTATTATGATTAACATTATTATGCTGTAAATTGTTGTACCGTACCTATGACAAGACTAAACTACTACTACTACTACTACTACTACTACTACTACTAGTGGCAGTATCGTAAAACATAGCACGTTATAGATATTCATTTTCCTAGTTAGGCAGTGGCGAATTGAGAAGGGTGGTCAGGGGAAGGGGGTCCTGAAACTAGAATGTTTACTAGGTAAATCATAGTTCCAAACGGTACCAAAGGGCGCTGTTTGCTCTCCAAAACACAAAAAAAGTTTTCGGGGCCTTTAAGTATATACAACAACTCGTAACAAGTTCCTATTTTTACACAGTAGAAATATATCTGAAACCATCTAAAATACATTGCTTTATAAAGCCTTAGTAAAGTGATGAGAATAAACAAATAAAGGCTATGGATGATTTTGCAAATGTCAAAAGATTTGGTCTTGACTTGGCAAAACAGAAGTTGCTAAATATTTATGCAATTTGTGACGCAGACGCTGTAGCCTGCGTCGTAGTCCGAAAACGTTAACTATGATGAAAAAGACATTTATTTTATTTATTTATTTATCTAAACTAAATTTGCAGTGGGTGTCACCTTCATATCGTAACTGTGTACTTTACAGAAGCAACCGTCATCTACATTTACACGGCGAACAACAATGTAATACAACATACAGTGTATCGGGTAGTTAAATCGGGTAGTTAAAGTAGTAGTAGTGGACGTCGTGATCGGATTTGCGATCGCATTTTGTCTGCACTGTCCATCATTCCCAGCACCCCTAGCTGGGGTTTCAGCGGTTTCAGGGTTTCAGACGACAACGAAAACACTCTTTGAAAAGTTTCTTCAACTCGTCCCGAAATACCTGAGCCGCCACAACAAAAAGAAAAAAGTTAGTATTGTGATTCAGGAAACTTACTAGGTACAATATAGAAAATATGTACTCGCTCTGGTATATGCTCTCCATTTTGAATAATTCTCCAGTTGCCATATAGAGGTAAACGATAAAGAAGGGCAAATTGAGCAAGATAAACGCTGTCAGTGTCGTCAACAGTAGACTATTGACTTTGATGTTTGTCGTCCCACTGCTATTACCGTGCTGCTGATGACCAGCCAGTTGTCGTCTCACGGAATGGATCTTCCTAAGTTTATACACAATGGCGACCGTCATCGCTGTAATGGCTATTGTGATTACGAACCACAACACAATAAACGCAAAGTTCAAAACGGAGAAAACATGAATTAATGTTTTTGTAGGAGGGCCTACATTGCAAATTAATATCCATGGAGAATATAATAATAAAACCAGAGGAATAGGAACAACAGAAGTCAGCAAAGCCTTTCGTCTCGTGCACAGAGTAACTGCTTGCAGAGGTTTGAAAATTATTGTAAGTCTCTCTACGGTTAACACCAATATGTAGAATATGGAAAGGCAATAACATGTCAGTTGTAAAATATTTACAACCTGAATTTCCATGCACGAACGTGTCAGATCTCTTCGTTCATCATACAAGATGCAAAAGACATATAGGAACGACAGACGTAACTGATCCGCACCGGCAAGGAACAGAATATAAACGAAGGTGGATTTCTGTCTAAGACTCGGACTTCGAAGAACCACCAGGAAAGTGAGGAAGTTACCAACCAGGCCAATGGCTGTCAGGACGTGCACAGTGTTACACCAACATTTCTTCGCCTCCATCCAGCATTGTGACTCTGGGGACAGCACGGTATCGTTTAAGTCGTCCAAATCGTACCTGCTAATATTTCCTTGGGAGGCGCTGGTGCTATTCAAAAGTCCAACATCGTTTTGATAATCAACCTCATGCATTGTTAGTATGTCGTCTTCCAGTTTATTCTATTCCCGTTGGTAGTCACCAATATAATAATAGTTGTCCAGGAAAAGATATCAAAACTTAATGCAGCTCACTGCCGGTAGTGCGAGGATATCACCAATATCCAGTGTACCTTATTTCATCTGCAAATAAAATCTCTTTCCGACTGGATGGAGATTTGCTCTAGTAAAAGGGTGTCATTTCGTCATCTCTCTCTCTCTTCTAATTGCTGTATCAGTTTTTCTGTCAATGTCATTAATTTGTATGCTTTTTCAAAAAACCATTACGGTGCTTTAAATTGCTACAATAGAATTAAATGCATCGAATGCTATTGTGTTTCACGTCTCATTAGAAGAGAGGCATAAAAGCGTAATCAGATTGTCGCGGCGATATTGTGATGAGCTGCCCGTCAAGAAATCCTACTATTGGTATTTGTTAAAAAAGTACGTTGCGGTTGCTAAATGTAGCATTACATCTTTGTTTGCGTAATCCTTTTGTAAAAGCCAAGGTCGGCCTACTGAAGCACGATGAATTACCATGCAAATAACGCGATGAACGGGCGATAAACTAATCAGATTTCATTCAGAGAAACATGTAATTAAATTAAATTAAATTAAATTAAATTAAATTATAACACCCTCAGAAACCTCATAATTCGGGTTCCTTATTAAGCATTGTGATACATAATATATAAATATTTAAAATCAAAACAAAGCTGCCATTTTTAAATTTTATGGTCAAGGTTACCGCGCCAGCTTCCTTTTCTGAATAAGTGGAAGCTTTCATGTACCTAGATAAAATTTACCAAGAGGGGACCTTTTCCCTGCAAAAAAAAAAAAAAAAAAAAAAAAAAAGTGTGCTTTCGAACCCCCCGAACCCCCCAAGGCACCTAGCTTCATCAGGGATCCAGTGTGCTAGGCCTGTAGCTGCTCCTTACTGTACCCCACAGGCACGCGCACACTGCCTGTAGTCTGCTGTTCGAAGCAACGGGACCGCGAAGAAAATTCCCATTTTGCCATGTTTGGTGCGATAACCTCCCCGAAGCAGACAAGACCTGAGTATACATTGGAGCTGAATATTCGACATACACAACATACCTGTAGCTTACATGTACGCAAGGCGGCAAGTCACTAAGCAGAGCTCTTACCTCGCCGTGTGCGCCAGTCGTACGTGAAAATCGACCTTGCCCCTTCCTTTCTTGCATTATCAATGTTTTCATTAAAAATATACTGCCTGTCATCATATGATTATATGAATGTGAACTTTTATCACTGATCGATAACATTATAAAAATTGCATTGTTACTGCACACAATAATACTGTGGTAGGGGCCTACTCATTAAGATAACTACTTGTATTTTTATCATCATCAAGCTAGACAGAACTCTATTTCCTTAGGACTCAATATACTCAACCTTTGTAGCTGGTATCCAGCAGCTGAGAGTAAGAATCCTCACGATAGGTGGCGCTTTTCTAAGATAGCCAACAGATAATACAACAACAGATCGCTGCGCCATCTGGTGTCTAATGATGTCATTACTATTCTTGCGGGATTAAACTTTTGGCGCGACGTTACACTTTTGACGAGTGGTACTACATTATAAGATTACGGGACTACATTATTAAATGATCCGACTACATTGTTAGAAAAAAATACACTTTTGAAAAAAAATACACTCTTAAATTGCGTGGTGTATTTTTTGCGTGAATGGCGTTCCATATGTGTCACAGGCAACTTTTTACATTATAAAGATCATATTAAGATCACATTATAAAGAATTACAATTAAAATGAACTTGCACAATGGTATACTGGATTTAAGGTGAAATTTACAAAAACAATTTACATTTAACGTAAGCCTGCAGTATGTACCCACTAAAGAAATTTTACCAGTTTGACTATTATGCTTTGTTTGATGAAAATATAAATGGACCCTTTAAATGATTTCTTATAAGCAAAGTTGTGTCTCAAATATTACTCAAAAGCATACATGTCAACTCTCCCAGGCAACCCGGGAGTCCCCAGGATACAAACAAATCTCCCGTTCTCCCGCACGGGTAACCAAATCTTTGGAATAAAAGCGCCTTTGAAAATTTGCGTCACTGTAAGCTAACGTCCCGTTGATATTTTATAGGTAAAACAAGCAACTGTACTAAAGTCGATTTTTCTTCAGAACAGTTGGGTGATCTTTTGAAAACTTCATAGTAAAACTTCCCAGTAAACATTCAATAAGTATTTGTATAGATTTGTATAATTTTGTTGCTAAGTTGTTATGACTAGTGTAGAGAGCCTGTAAAATGTAATATGTATGCATTTTAGTGCTCAATAAAGATTATTATAATACTCTTCTAATTGATTTGTTTGGGGGCGGAGGTGGTCGTTTTCCCATCCCCCAACTCCAGATTTTAGATTTCCAGTGGTTGGAATCTCTGTAAAAGTACCAATCGCTAAACCAATGATGTCATAGTTATTTTGGACCTTTATATGATGATTATAGTCTAGCAAGGCGTGTTTTTGTACGAGGTCGTCTTTTTAAAAGTACTGCATTTCTCTGCGGATTAGTTTCACTACGACTCCAGTCTCGGGCACGATTGTTGCGCGTTCTACTTTCTTCAGTGGGATATGTGTCTCCTGGCACGCCTGGATGGAGAACCTCTTGAGGAGGCCCGCCAACGCGATCTTAGCCTCCATCAGCGCAAACCACATCCCGATACAGTAACGAGGTCCGGCTCCAAACGGCAAACAAGCCATGGGATGCCTGTGGGCCTTCCTCTCCGGGCTAAACCTATGTTATAAAATATATTAGAAAATATTTAGGCGACAGCAAGAAACAATGAATGATTATCAAGCAAAGTATACTGTATTTTTAAAACGCACTAGTATGCATTCGAACGTATTGTGATGTGGCTATAAATGTTTTATTAATTGGATAAGGAAAAAGGACCATTTTCACGTAAACAAGTGAGCTAGGGATTATTAAAACTCTTTTCTTTACAACACACGTTTTTTCATCTGATACTGCTACGTCTTATACCCACATGCAACTTGACGTGTGTGTGAGAGAGAGAGAGAGAGAGAGAGAGAGAGAGAGAGAGAGAGAGAGAGCGGGGGATGGGGGGCTGGCTGAGAGAAAGACGGAGAGAGAGAGAAGTGTGAGAGAGAATACACAGTACCTCTCAGGACACAGCACAGTCGTGTCTTCAGGTCCCCACAGCTCTGGGGCCGGTTTCACAAAGCAGTAGTTAGTTAGCGATCGGTAGTTAGCCTCTCGCTAGTTATAGTGCCGTTTCACGAAGCAGTCGCTAGTTCTCTCGCTCGTTATTGTCTCGTTGTTGCCTTGGATATTTAACGACTGGTCAGACCAGTCGCTAACTCTAGAGTTTCATCGTACGCATGCGTAATGAGTGAAATAAAAAGGTTGCTTAGTTACCGTTGTCTGTCGTTTGTCTTTGTATCCAATATGGCGGCTACCTTTCTTGCTATCCGTACCGCCAGACGGCAACGTAGACTACGACGTTTTCATAAAAGGCAGAATCTATTAGAATATACACACGACGATGCAATTTACGAGAGGTTGCGCCTAGCTGTGACAAAAA
>NW_019773981.1:16695-82674 GCF_001039355.2 Lingula anatina
TCCAAACGTTAATGTATTAATATTATGTCCTTTGGCAGTGAGGACAGACGTTCACTTGAATGTCATTTTCACAAACCACAGTTGGGACGTTTTCTTTTGACTTCTCCTTGGTGATTTTTCACCGGGTTGTGCCATAAAAAAGCCATCTATCACCGACTAAAAAAAGCTCATGGCGACCATCCTCAGTCACCACCTTATAATCGCTTTCTATGATATCGTTCCCTTCCAGCACATCGTCCAAATAATTACCTGTGAAAAAAATCGTCAGCATACAGCGGCGCTTTGACATTACTGATCTCGAATTCTAACGCGAAATAACGCATATGAAATTTATCTCCAAGCTGAGGAGAGCGACGCAGACGAAGCCTTGAGACCGGAGGCCCCCCGTAGCTAGCTCCGCCCACCGTAACAGACATTGGACAATAGAAAGGCTTGCGTGTAATCTCCTTCTGTTATAACTCCTTGCTCATACCTAGTGTTATACTCAGTCTGGAAATATAATGATGAACAAGCATGTAGGCTATCAAATCTCAATACTGGGGCCACACGAAAAGAAAAGTTTATTATTATTATTAGGTAAAATGGATGGGTGACAATGAGCTCTAATCCTACATATGTAGGCCTATGACTCATACTATGAGGGGAGCTGATTGTTGGACGTCAGGGGGGAAAACTCCAAGCCGCTAAAATTACAGAGATTAAGCCAGTGATTAAGCAAGCATATCACTGAGTGATCGATTTTAAGTCTTCCCAACAAATTGGCACCGCCACGTGGACAATATGTACAGCCCTTCTACAAAAATTCCCATTTTTTGGTGTCCAGGAGCTGTTGCCTTTCCCCATGTTGAGGTAGACACGCTGCAAATGTTTTAGACATTACTTTTTTACACACAATAATTGTAGTCAAAACATATCTGGTTTGTTTTTGTTTGCAATTTGAAATAGAAATTCGTTTTACTGGAAAAAGAGATAAGATGATTAAATAAAAACTTTTTAGATGGAGATGTTGGGAAGACGTTTGGTTACCAGAACAGCTGGCGGGATTTTCTCTTCTAATTTAGGTCAACATAAACCACGTGATCGACTTGGCGCGAATTGTGCACGTCAACAAAGCCTGGCTTGATCACAGCTCGAGCACCGCGTAAATTCCGTTAAATATAGCGATGGATGTCGCCGAACAAGCAGTGAGAACTAATGTGGTCAAAGATGAACTTGGAGAGCGATGTCAGAAGTTATTTCAAGACTTTTTAGAGGCGTAAGTACCAATTAATACGTTAACTTAAAGAGTTGATCGAGTCCCATGTGGGGGCTTTAAAAATGGCAGCGCGATGTCAACATTAAGCTAAAGACATATGGATTCTACACCTGTCAGCGGATTGGTTATCATGTGCTGTTCAATGCAATTACCTTAAATTTATCTTGTAAATATTTTTTCTGATTTTTGATCAATTTACACAACTTCTCTGACTGATTTGTCATTTTGAACCACTGCATTTGTCATGAGATCTGTACATTTTCACCTGATTCCCTTGGTACAAAAGTTTTTAAATGGAATTATTTATTAAACATTTACGTACGTACTTCAGTTGTGGCGAGGAAGACGATCTGAAATATCTTGACCAAGCAAAGGAGCTGATTCGCCCTGAGCGTAATACCTTGACAGTCAGTTTTGAAGATGTGGAGAAATACAACCAGAGACTGGCCACAACCATCTTGGAGGAGTACTACAGGTAATACCAAATGTATAAGCACGATCTATATAGCATAAGTGTATAGGCTATTCAAAAAATGAAGTCAAAATTATATACAGGGTTTTGATTGCAGTAGTATTTTATTAATAAATGCTATCAATATGTTTGTATTCTAGGGTGTACCCATACCTGTGCAATGCGGTGCACAACTTTGCCCAAGACCGCGGTAATGTGCCTCCATCCAAAGAGTTCTATGTCAGCTTTGTAGATGTGCCCACCAGAATAAAGTAAGTTGATATTTAACTTCATTTTCAGTACAAGTTCATTGAGAATGTTAAAGATATACTTGCAATATGTCCTTAAATACAATGGAATCGACACAGTTTATCAATATATTTCTGCATATTTTTTTCTAATTTTAATATTTAAGTATCTGAACACGATGCATAATATCAAAAATTATCAGTTAACATGGTCTGAACTTCTCAGTTTGAATCTGCAGAAATGTATCATGTAAAAGTAAATGTTAATCTGTTGTGGTTTGTTACGCATGAGCCAGAGATTTATGTTTAAATTTCTTTACCACCAGGGTGCGTGACCTGAACACTTCCAAGATAGGCACCCTGCTGAGAATTAGTGGTCAAGTGGTCAGGACTCATCCCGTCCATCCAGAGCTGGTCAGTGGAACATTCATGTGCCTGGACTGTCAGACTGTCATTAAAGATGTGGAACAGCAGTTTAAGTACACTCAGGTAGGGAGACTAGGGTGACTGTCAGACTGTCACCAAGATTTTTTTTTTACTGTGGTTTCAAGACATGGTGCATATGTTTACTTAAAGTGGATTCCTATAGTTTGCATTGTTCCATAATCAGTGGCAAGTCATAGAATACCCCTTTTTTCATGCAAGTCTATTTGCATAATATAAAAATGAAAGTGAAAGAGATAGCTGATAAAATTCACCTCAGACGGTCACTGTGCATGTATTCAGGTTGGTGCTTGTGCAACTTTTAATTTATGCATTTAGCTTTGGTATATATTGATTTACATAGACATTGATTGTCATTTAAACACTTTAGAAACAACAGAAAATAATAACTGAAAAATGGTTGTCTCAAAGAGGTAATAATTCTGACACCAGTCATATTTAGGCAGAATAATTAGACCAAATTGTAACTGTTGTGACGTGAGAGCCATTCACTACATTATTTCAGCCGTCAATATGCAGGAACCCTGTGTGTAACAACAGGTCGAGGTTTATGCTTGACGTAAACAAATCACGCTTCGTAGACTTCCAGAAGGTTCGGATCCAGGAGACACAGGCAGAGTTGCCCCGGGGAAGCATCCCCAGAAGGTATATAAAGGATTTGATGTAGAAATACTTTGATACGCTTTACTCATCTATAAGCAAAGACATATCAATTGAAACAAGAAAAGTGAAGGGTTTTTGAGATTTTTTTCCTTTGCTGTCATTTTCATTGATTTTAATGACATATTATTAACTTAATTTATGTAGGAAAATTGCTTTTTTTTATCTCTACCTATTTTTAAGATTTTTGTTGTTTTATTTTATCTTCATTTATAATTTTGCAGTAAAGTATTGCACATCATGTTAACTGCAGACAATTCCATGATGCAATTGTTGAACTTTCACACAATTCACCATGTTAAAAAAAGATCCTTTAAACTTTACATTGCATCATTTAATCTCCAGTGTGGAGATAATCCTGAGAGCAGAGGCAGTGGAGACAGCCCAGGCCGGAGACAAATGTGACTTCATTGGAACTCTTATTGTGGTACCTGATGTGGCACAGATATCTCAGCCAGGCAAGTGATGAAGTTATCTTACTATTAAGGATAAGATACCAACTATGGGCAGATTTAGACTCTTTGGGTGGTGTTGGTGCTAACAACGGTAAGGAGATTTTAACAACTATGGGCATTTTTTTTCCTCGCGTTTTGGGAGCCAAAAAGACTCATCTTGGTACTGTTTTATAGATTTTTGCTCACTACTTGCACTTTTTAATGCAAAATGCTGTTCAGTTTAATAAGTTTCATTTCTCTCATCTAGGTGCTAGGGCCGAGACAGGCAGTCGTGTCCATGGCAACAAAGGTTTTGAGTCTGAGGGGGTGCGCGGTCTCAAGGCGTTGGGTGTGAGAGACCTGTCCTATAGACTGGCCTTTCTGGCCTGCACAGCCATGCCCAGTGACCGCAGGGTGAGTCTAGAAAATGTCTGACATTGTGTCTGTAAGATGACAAAAGTTGATAGCACTCCATTTCAGATAATGTAATTGTATATATATGTATTTTCTTGATGCTGCTATCGACTTAAGATGGTAGAAGTGTCTTCATGAAGAGGATGCAACATTGTCTTTGTCAAATGTAGATAATGTAAAACATTTCTCTAAACTTTGTCATGCTGGATTAATTAAGCACATCTACTAAAATCAAAAGAGAAAAGAAAATCATGTTTAAATGATCCGTTGTTTTCAATTTAGTTTGGAGGACATAACATGCGAGAGGAAGAAATAACTGCAGAGACCATAAAGAAACAAATGACTGAGCAAGAATGGCAGAAAGTTTACGAAATGAGCAGAGACAAGAACTTGTATAATAACTTGTGTTCAAGCCTTTTTCCTACTATACATGGTAAGGAAATGTTCTTTCCTAGGAGCACTTTGAACATTATTAATATTCATGATAAGGGCACCTGAACCTTACCTAAAATTAGCTTTTCAATATGAAAAGCTAAAGATTAACAATCTTATCTTTTTTCACGCAAAATATTAGACTAAGTATGGACTGATTGCTCAAGATATTTCTGACTTTTGATGTAATTATGACTTTTCCGCTCTCCATTGACCTCTTGCAGAATGTGTTCCTGAAACGACGATGTCCATTTCTGAAACACTTTTAATGGTCCAGAAACATGACCTTTCTTTTGTTACCGTAACACCCCTGGCTTTTTCTTTCAAAGCTATTTATTGATACTTTTCCATGTAAAATTTCCAGGTAATGATGAAGTGAAAAGAGGTATCCTGCTGATGCTGTTTGGAGGAGTCCCCAAGGTGACAGAAGAGGGCACACATCTTCGTGGCGACATCAATGTCTGTGTTGTGGGTGACCCCAGTACGGCCAAAAGCCAGTTCTTAAAGTAAGTGAGAGATATTGTTAATTAAAGACACCAAGAGTATGTCTTGTTGCATCTATGGTTGTTTTGGTCAGCATTTGATGGTCCAGTAGATTGTCAAAAATTAAGTTGGGGGGAAATTATTTTTTCCTTATGTCCCATGTGGTTGTTACTCTTTTTTGGTGTATGTCAAGTTGCCTTTTACAGGGAAAGAGACCTGATAGACTTGATAATCATCAATACATTGGAGTATGAAAAAACAAAAAACTTACTTTTGCTGCTGTTGTGAAGAAAAGATACTAGAAACTGGGCGCTTAGCCAAGCTGATAAAATTCTTTACTAAATGTACTTTTCTTAGACCATGTAAATAAATCGCAATAACATTAATGGAACTGACCAGTCAGTAATGAACTTCCTTCCAGACAAGTAGAAGAGTTCAGTCCCCGGGCTGTGTATACCAGTGGTAAGGCAAGTAGTGCTGCAGGTCTCACAGCAGCTGTAGTCAGGGACGAGGAATCCCACGAGTTTGTCATAGAAGCTGGAGCCCTCATGTTGGCAGATAATGTAAGTGAAGTGGTGTTTGTTTACACATGCACTCATGTGGGTGTATGTTTGTATGAAACTGTGTATACTAAGATATTTCTTGTTCAATCTTATGGTTTCTCACAATAAAGAACATTAAAAGAGTGTTTAAAATTCCTCTCTCTTTTACCTTATCCACTCAGATTTTTTCATCAGAATTAAAAAGCAAGGCTCAAATACAAAGCCAAAAATATATTATTATTATATTGATGATTATGTACAAAGGAATCTGATATTTTATCCAGGGTGTCTGCTGCATCGATGAGTTTGACAAGATGGACCCCAAGGACCAAGTGGCCATTCATGAGGCAATGGAACAACAGACCATCTCCATCACAAAAGCTGGTGTCAAGGTGTGTATACCTTATCTGCTGGTAAAAATAGATGCCCTACAGATTCAAGTGCATTTGTATTATATATATATATATATATATATATATATATATATTTTTTTTTTTTTTTTTTTTTTTTGTAGGCTGACAGTCTGGGATCTATTGTGATATATCAGTGTGTCTTTCATACGTCATCTTTTACTTGCAAATCTTAGGCGTGATACAAAAATGGATGATGAAGAGATGGGATAGTATTTTATTCAGTCTAGTAAAAGTCTCTATAAATGCTAAAAGCAGTTTTTATTTGTCTCCTAAGACATATGTATTTAATTTTACTTTTCCAGGCAACTTTGAATGCTAGGACATCCATCTTGGCTGCAGCCAATCCTATAGGTGGCAGATATGACAGGACCAAGGCGCTCCGATCCAACATCAACATGTCCGCTCCTATCATGTCTAGATTTGACCTTTTCTTCATTCTTGTGGATGAATGCAATGAGGTAAGTTTTTTTGTGTCAGGAATAAAAGGGTGCATGTTCATACTGAGAATACTAAAGTTTTCCAGTATTTCTAAACGTATACTGGAGCACTTTGCCTTTGGTTTGTTAAAAACAATTTTGCTCAAGCAAAAATTCACTAGTACTATCCCCATAAAAGGCAAAAGTGTTATGCTTTCACTTTTTATTATGTTATTCATTTGTTATAAGGTAGAGGTTTGGTGTTTGTTTTGCAGGTAACAGATTATGCCATTGCCCGCAGGATAGTAGATCTTCACAGCAAGAATGATGATTCCATAGAAAGAATTTACGGAGTGGAAGACATTAGCAGATACATCACTTTTGCACGACAGTTTAAGCCTAAGGTTTGTGCTGTTGCCCCACTATGGACAATAATGTATTTATTAAAAAAAAAAAAAAGAACTATTAAGGCCCTCGACTAATGACTAGATCTGTTTATTTAATGTTATAAGTTATGGTTTATATTGGCATGTACCACTTAAAGCTATTTGATTACCAGTGAGGAATAAGACAAAATCTTAATAATCTATCATAGATGTGCTAAAAAAAGATCCTAATGGAAAATTTTACTGAACTTGTGTAAAAACAAGATCAATTTTAGAATAAATCACTGGTTAGGATGTTTTAGAAAAGTCATTTATAATTCTAGATCAACAAGGAGGCTCAGGAGTACATGGTGGAGGAATATCGTAGACTGCGTCAGCGCGACGGCTCCGGCGTTGTCAGGTCAGCCTGGAGAATCACGGTGCGACAGCTGGAGAGCATGATCCGTCTGTCTGAGTCCATGGCCAGGATGCACTGTCAAGATGAGGTAATCATCAACTTGCAATATCTCTACGGAGATAGGATCTGCCTCCTTTTGTTGGATTTTTTGTTTTTGGGTGAAAGATGTTAAAAGTTGCAAGATATTGTATGATAATGTACTGATAAATGCAAACAGTGGTGAATCAAGGAATAATATTATGAAAAAAAGTGTACAAGTTTCAACATATTTTCCGTAAATAATATTGTAGATTTAAATATATATTGGTTCTTGTTTAAAATGTTCCAATGTTTAATATGTACAAACTCTGTAAATGTTTTTGTTATTTTCACTTTAATTTACTAATTTTGATTAAAACAAGAGCATCTTATGCCCACACCTGTATTTGCTCTGATACTTTCATTGTATCTCTCATTAGGTCCAACCAAAGCATGTTAAGGAAGCTTTTCGCCTTCTAAACAAATCTATCATCCGAGTAGAGCAGCCTGACATTCACCTCGAGGAGGAGGAAGAGGAGGAGGATGGAGGACAGATGGAGGTCGATGATGAAGGTATGAACATAGGCTCCATCTGGGGACTGTTTCACCCTGAAGTGGAACAAAATTTTGAGAGAGAACTTGTCCGAGAATTTGTCTTTAACTTTGAAAACAAAATTTTGGTCCACTCCAGTGCAGGATAAATAAGCATGAATCAACTAGAAAAGATGAGATATAATATATTGGTGTAAAATAGAAGCTGTTTTTTTAAATTGTTATTAAATGTGCAATATTTCATTAGATTTTACTACTACTGATTTAACATAGGATGAAGGAGGTGTATAATTGGAAAGTGGCCTATAATTTACAATGGCATGTAATAGTGAAATTTGAAACGAAAAAGTTGAATTTAATAACAATATTTATTTGTCCAGACACAGTAACCAGCCAGCAGTCAGATAAAGAAAACACGTCTCCCGAGGAGAGCCAGCAAGAGAAGAAGGGGATGAAGATGACGTACGAGGAATACAAACAGATTGCTAACCTCATTACGCTGTATATGAGAAAGACGGAGGAGGAAACAGAAGGTTTGCATACATTTTTTTTTTTTACTAATGCCTATTGTCCCTGTTGGACCGTAGGCCACAGACAAGATCCTAGCCCTCACTGTCTTGTGTTCTCTCTTGTTGTTTCCTGTTCATCCCTCGTCTCTTGGTTTCAGCTTCCAGCTCTCTTCTTCAGGTGTTCCCTCTTTCTTTACTCTGCGGGTTCAGTTGTGAGGTTTCTCTTTGATCTCATCCTCTGCTGGTAGCTGTTTTGTTTCTGCGATAGCTACACATTACTGATAGTATTTGGCCACTATAGGTGTGTACGTGAGAGCATTCAACATTACTGGTTGGTTGTGTGTGTGTGTGTGTGTGTGTGTGTGTGTGTGTGTGTGTGTGTGTGTGTGTGTATGCATGAGTGTGATAGAAAGAGAGAAGGAGAATATATGCAAGTGTGTTAGCATATGAGGACAAAGTGAAATGGGTCCAAAAGAAATATAAGAAAACTGTGTACTGCATGGACGTGGAGTGAAAATTAGAATATAAATATGAGTGAAAAATGATGATCGAGGACAGCTAAGAAAAGAAATTGCCTTACATTACATTACATTACATTACAGCTGCAGACTCGGCAGGCCTGAGGAAGAGTGATGTTGTCAGCTGGTATCTGAAGGAGATTGAGAGTGAAATAGAGACAGAAGCAGAGCTGATGGAGAAGAAGACCCTCATTGAAAAGGTCATTTACAGGCTGGTGCACCATGTAAGTAAATAATAAAGATTTAGGAATTTATTTATCAGTTAATATTTTGAATAGCTTTTGATTCGGCTAAAATTTGCAGCAACACCAAATAAATGGAATAATTGCAATTTGTTATATCTTACTTTCCCGACACTGAAAGTGGCACAAGTCTGACAAAAATAAAAAAGATAGATAAAAGGTTAATATATATTAGCCAAATGGAAAAATACTTATTCAATTTTATAATTATTATAACTTTAATAAATGTAAAACAAAAGAATGATCTTTCATCATTGCCAATACACTTTAAAATATTTTTCCTCTGACTTCTAAGTGTGCACTTCTCTCTACGACCATCATCTTTCATTATTGCCAATGTAAATTTGAATACGTCTCCTCTGACTATTTCTCTAGGACCATGATCTTTCATTACTGCCAATGTAAATTTGAATACTTTTCCTCTGACTATTTCTCTAGGACCATGATCTTTCATTACTGCCAATGTAAATTTGAATACGTTTCCTCTGACTATTTCTCTAGGACCATGATCTTTCATTACTGCCAATGTAAATTTGAATACTTTTCCTCTGACTATTTCTCTAGGACCATGATCTTTCATTACTGCCAATGTAAATTTGAATACGTTTCCTCTGACTATTTCTCTAGGACCATGATCTTTCATTACTGCCAATGTAAATTTGAATACTTTTCCTCTGACTATTTCTCTAGGACCATGATCTTTCATTACTGCCAATGTAAATTTGAATACGTTTCCTCTGACTATTTCTCTAGGACCATGATCTTTCATTACTGCCAATGTAAATTTGAATACTTTTCCTCTGACTATTTCTCTAGGACCATGATCTTTCATTACTGCCAATGTAAATTTGAATACGTTTCCTCTGACTATTTCTCTAGGACCATGATCTTTCATTACTGCCAATGTAAATTTGAATACTTTTCCTCTGACTATTTCTCTAGGACCATGATCTTTCATTACTGCCAATGTAAATTTGAATACGTTTCCTCTGACTATTTCTCTAGGACCATGATCTTTCATTACTGCCAATGTAAATTTGAATACTTTTCCTCTGACTATTTCTCTAGGACCATGATCTTTCATTACTGCCAATGTAAATTTGAATACGTTTCCTCTGACTATTTCCAAGTATACTCTTCACTCTAGGACCATGTCATAATTGAGCTCAGCCAGACGGGTATTAAAGGTCGTAAACAAGAGGAAGACCAGCTCCACAGGGAAGAGGACCCTCTGTTGGTTGTGCATCCTAACTATGTCATAGATGCTTAGTGGCCCTCACCACCAGGATTTGGTGACTGACTTGTTATATTTAAATACTGTATTTTGCTGAGAATTAGTGAATAGATTTGGCTCAGGCAGGAATTTTTTTTTTCTGCCAAGTGCATCAAAGGTAAACAACCAACTTTGGCTGAAGAAAAGAAGTTCAACATAAAAAAATCCCAATATTAAATGCCAATTTAGTATTATTTTGACTAAAGAATTTCAGCTATTTTACCGATTAAGAACTGATACTGGTATGAGCCCTGTTACAGGTTATTTGTATATATGGCAACTTCACGGTTGGTCTGAACTCTAAAAAAAAAAAAAAAATTTTAAGTCAACTGGAGTAAAACATACCCTCAAATATGTTGATTAGTGCTGCCTCTTCAGTGAAGTGTTTTACTTGGAGCAGTTTTGTCATTTTTTAATTATTATACGGTGATTTTGTGTAATTTGTAAAATTATGATTTTTATACATATATTTCTGTTGTTTTTGCATAGTGTAAATATTATAACTGGTAATATTGAGAAAACCATACAAATTGATTCCTAATAACAAATGGATAATTCTTAGACCATAGCTTTTGGAACAATCTGGAGCAATTGCTTATTTTGCATACATCTGAGTCTTTAATTATTTATTTGTTTATTATCATTACTTGTAAATACACAAATGTAGCTGTGCTACTTTGTCACCTTTCTAAGTGATTGATAACAGTTTAAGAGGAAATTGAAATAGCAGTACTTTTGATATGTAAATAAAAGGTTATAAGACGCAGATAAAGTTTAAATCCAAACATTCGTGCATGCACACGTACAAGCTGTGCTCAAAATAATCCCAACATTTTAAAGGAACACACATACAATATCTAACGTTAACATCAACATTGGCTTTATACTCGCAGTCCCGCCGTATTTTCGACTTACTTCGTTATAGATGTGAGGGCGTGCGCCGTACTCAACACGCAAATGGCACTTTCTCCTTCATTGCTTGCGACGTGCTTCTTGGACCACGCAAGTCTCACTTGCAAACTCCTTGCGAAGGGAGCAACTTACGCTTGCGGCCTCGCTGTTCGAAGATTATTTGTAGAATCTTTTGGAAATGTTCAATATCTTCCGTACGTGCTTATTTGGACTCAAACGGGTCGTAAGAGCCCGTGCGACCGGTTGTGACCGAGACTAATGTGTTGTCGTCCAAGATTTTTTTAGGAACTTTGCGGCTTCTTTTGTACGTTACCGATGTTCAATTTTAAGCAATTAAGATTTGTATGCACCGAGCAATAGCATAAAACCAACATCACCAAGGATTTCCACGTCTCACCAATATCCAAAGCGTTTTTCCATTTGAAAAAAGTATCTCTTATACAGTGTAGGCCGTGCTTCCGACTCGTTGACCAATTTATCAAATCTATATGTGGAACAATATCGATGTGAGGTGACAGACTCCCCCATAATAGACAGTCCGGTTCCCATCAATTTGCATAGGTAATCAAGCCCCTCCCTAGATTTTGATCCACTTACGTAGACTGACCCTTACCTGTATAACGAAATGGAGGGTTGATTCTCTGTTACCCACACCCTCGGTTTCGTGGAAATTGCATAGGGGGAGTAACGGTGCGGGGAGTAACGGTTCGCGTATAACGGCAATTTTAGAGGGGATTTATCGATGCGGGGATCTATCGGTGTGGGGCCGTATCGATGTGCATAATGAAAAAAATTACTAAGGGGAAGTATCGGTGCGGGGGAGTAACGGTGTGGGGAAGTATCGGTATGACCCCTTTTAGATCTGTTAATTTACCTGTTCACAAGGTTGAAATAGGGTCATTCCATAGAGAAGCGGAGATTTGAGTCGTGTCAATGGGATGCACATTTGTCGAATATTTGCCTAATTACGACTTGACCCAATAGTTTGATGTTTTATACTACAGAAGCCTAGCCTCCAATAAGGAAAAAAATCAACGGTAATAAGAAAGTGAAATTAAATAGCTATGTAAATATTTCACAAAATGAGTGCGTCACTGACTTGAGCTAAGTATTCACTGTTGCACGACCCTATATATATATGAGACTCTTTAGAGTGTGTACTTTCTTAGCACGCCCAGCACAATGGCCCCATTCCTATACACACCGTTGGTCTATGTAGATTGATGTAACTCTGTGAGTGCAATCAGCTTAACTGAAAGACATGCCTCCTCCTAGCGTTGAGTTGGAAATAAGAGGGCATTTCCAGAGAAACTAGGGTTTCACGCTAAATTGCAGTCATTCGACCGCGCACGCAAGTTTATTAGCCTACCCCCTTACAGCTTGTAGCAGGCTGGTAGGACATTTAAGCCGGATTATCTGACAGTTATCTAGTGAGACTCCCCACGTGGATAGATCTATCTAAAATCTATGGGAATGCGCCCTTAGGGAAGAGAAGACGTGTTATCAAGTTCAGCTGACTGTACTCAGTTAAAGTCCCCGCGGAGTTGTCCAGAGCGATCTACGAGGACCTATATGATGTTTTTGAGAAATAGAATCTCTCAGTCCTTTCAATAATTTATAGAACAAAGCACCTGTAATGTTTTTGTGCGTGTATATCAGTGTGCGTGCTCTGCGTAACCAAGTAGGTCTATGCTTATTTTATTCAGTTTTATCACACATAGCTGGAAAGATAAAACGCAACGCCTACATTTTGTTAAGGTTTATTGCTCACATTGAGACATTTGATACCAAACGATTTATACCATAGCAATATTTGTAAAAAAAAAAAAAAAAAAAAAGAACCCAAGAAACGGTGAATCATGTACATCAACTTAATTTTTCATCAACAAAACGTCAAATGCGTCATAAACTACAGAAAGAGATTAAAGAGAATTAATAACTGAAAGAATCGTGTATAAAATATAACCAAAGATGAATTTTGCGAATTAAATTCATTTCTAATTTCTGCGTCTATTTCCTTTTTCCTTTTTTTTATCATTTTTAACAGGTAAGGCAAGTACAGCAGGTATAGCAACGAATATATTTGCTTACAGAACAAAACGTGTACTTGAACTAATTTTTACTTTTCTTTTTAAACAACCAAATGACGTGACTCCAAATTAAATAGGTTCTATACCTGGCCTTATTCACAGATAACAAAATTGATCAAATAACGGCAAACCAGTTACCTAATGCTCTTACTCATTTTTATGCAGATTATATTATATACTTCTGTAATATATACATTATAACACACGCATGGATACATGTATATACATATACAGCCTGTTCAAACAGTACACGTTTTATAGAACATTTCAAAGCATTAATACATATTTTAAAATCTGAATATTTTTCCTGAATACATTTTAACAGGGAGGTCATTACAAGAGTAAATCACTGTGATAAAATGCACCTGGTCCATATTTCGTTCAAATACACTGATTCGAAATTGTTCTTGAATAGCCTAATATTATTTTCTTTGTGACTTTGTATATACTTTAAATGACCAATAAAAAGTTTTGTTTATTGGGTCCTAGATTCAATATCAAAATAGAAATATACGTTAAATAATACGTCTTTTAGCCATAAAACGATTTCATACTTTTAGGGGCCCTGATTATCTTAAAGAAAGGTTTGAACAAACTAATAACATTCAGTTTATCGTCAAAAAGCAATAATATGTTTGTAAAGAAAATCGTTATACCTCTTCAACCCTGAGAACACATCCTATAGGCCTACTATTAGACGACATAAGGTAACAAACAAACAAAAAAAAAGATAAACACTTGATCAAAATTTGCTTAAACGACTCTAGAAAGTAGAACAGTTGTATAGAAGTACTCTGATTAGGGGAAATATAAATCAGGATTACTAGAATTATGAGTCTTCTGTGATGCATGAATATGCCACTCGCGTCTTCTCACGCGAGAGTTCAACACCATCAGTGAACCAAGTGTCGCGTTAAAGGACGTGATGAATAATAATTTAAAGCGTCATGTATAAAATGTTTCATCANGCACACACTAAGAACGTGGAATATCATATTCAAAGGAATGCTACAGGTGTTAAAATGAGATTCGAAATGATTTCAAGCTAATAAACACCAAGGCTGATAATGTACTAGAAGTTTCCCGACTAGGCCTGTTGAATCATCTAAACATCATCATAACAATCTCGAAGAATTCCACTGGTTTAAAATTTTCAAATTTATGTTATTAAAATAGATTAGCAATTAGTATTTTTTTTTCTGTTATCAAAACTTGATGAACTTGAGAATATTTTCCATAATTTTAGTCGTCTCGAAACAGAATTTGAAATATTTCAAACTGACCGAAACGTTTCTAATTTTAATGTTAGATATAGCAGGAGCTATATCCAAATTGATACTTATATTTACATCTGTGGGGCAATTTCAGAAGCCTACCTGTGAATGAAACCGAACATCTGATACAGAATTCTACAAATGTACACTGAATTTAGTTTTTCTATACTATACACGAAAATCCCATGTTCTGATCAACATGTTAACCCATGTGTAATAAATAGTGTTCCCTGACTTGTTTAAAATTAAATATTTATAGGCCTAATGGAGATACAATATTATAATACCTTGCATTGTGCCTGGCGTTTTATCAAGAACGGAATTCTTAATTTCTACAATATTGGGTGGCCCTCACAAACAAGCTTAATGTAAACCATAAGTTTCTTCAAAACAACGACTAAGATCGGAGTTGTTTGCACTTCGGTTTCTGGGGTCTATCTAGTAACCTTCTTCGTGAAATAATAAGATTTGAAAGACACGAACTAATTCTGATCTTAGCTGTTGTTTTAAAAAAACCGATTATAGTAACTGATGGTATTCTTAATTGGTGTTCAACCACCTTTTTCAGCGACAGCAGCCAGTTTCATAGCGATGGTCAGACATAGAAACAGGAATGTGAGAAAAATATATACAAAGATCACATTACACACTTTATACAGTTACGTAAGTGGCATTACCAACACGCGATATATTCTCTCTTAATTTTTTTAATTAGATCAAAAGTTGTCCCGAGAGAGAGAGAGAGAGAGAGAGAGAGAGAGAGAGAATGAATAATGCAATTAAGCGGACCAGAGTTCTAATTGCCAAGGATTAAAAAAACCTAGCGTCCATTTTGCAATCCATAGAACTAAATATGTCAAAAACATACTTAGGTTAGGATCAGTCTTAAATTTCGGAAGAAGCTTCTTCGCCAAGACGTTCTATTTCGTCCAGCAGGAAATCTATATCGGACTTGGTGGAGGCGTTGTTGGAGATTATCATGCGGAAGAAGTTGGGTTGATTCCCGTGAGGTTGGTAGCCAATCATAGTAGTTCCCGCCTCCATCATCAGACCCTTTACACGTGGAGCCACCTATAGACGAAACGGTGAATTGTCACTGTGAATACCTGATTTTACAGCTTCAGAATTTAAATCTAAAATTTTCTTTTTTTGAACAGAAACGCACAAGTAGATAATCGTACCACAAATTGATAAAAACCTTAAAGGGATAATAACTCTTCGTTTTGGCCAAAAAATGAATTTTCCTAGAGTGAACAACAATTTTCCCATACTTACCAATGGTTAATGAATCCATTTTTACATTCAAAGTTAGTCCCTGTTTTTTTTTTCTAAAAAGTTAGGTTTTTTGTTAAAATCTCTTAAGAGATTATATCAGAGTACAGCTATCAATGGAGGTCACGTGATCTGAAGACAAGCTCAGATATCAGAATAATATCTATAACTGCCGTTTTTGTGGTAAAACAAAATATATTATATTTCTATGAGTTGTTCACAATGTTTTTATTGTGAAATATAGATATCGCACGAAGAGTTATTATCCCTTTAATTGCGCACTGAGTAAACAAGATTGACTTGAAGACTCAATTATAACCCAACCCATTTTTTAACGAACCACCTGTGTCTGTAATATTTCTCCCGTTACTGAAATTCTATCCTACCAGGTTAAGTTTGTAGTCTCTGTCTGGCCCGGGGGCCATCTTTCTCATGCACCTGGGCACATACCAGAAGCAGATGTTCGTACACTCAGGCTGTAAGAAAAATTAGGCATTGCTACAAATTTTACAGAGAGAGAGAGAGGAGGAGGAAAGGGAGGCATGACTGACGGAAACATGACTGAAAAGCTGCACGGCTGAGAGCACAAGTAGAACTGTAAACATTTACTGTTAAATAATTGAAGTTATGATCTTTATTTTGCTCATATTACTTACCTCTTCTAGAACCATTTCAAAGCCTTCTCTTGCGGCAAGCCTATCAAGCATGTATCTAAAAAGAAAAGCAAGGTAATGAGCTTACAGCGAATCAGACAAGAAAAACAAAAACAATTCCTGCAAACGAGATCTTGAGACTTATTTGCAAAACTACTTCTTGACATGATCTCCAAGTAATTTTGAGACAGTCACGTGTGCGTCACTTACAATGCAAGCGTGAGGTTGTGCAATTTCCTTTTAGTCTTGGAAATATGTAAATATTACTTTTAAAATATTTCAACCTGAATAACAGCGTTTGCTTTCCCTTCAATACTAGGAATAAGAAAACCAATGATCAATTTACACATTCATGAAGTTAAGTTTAACTGCCATTATGATTAAGAATGAAATCGAAATATTCCACAATGAAATAAACACTAACCTTTTCAGATCAAACAACCTGTTAATGTGACTTTCAAGACCAGCGTCTCCCTGCAACGAAAAAGCTTTTATTGAATTATGTATTTTTTCAACAATGGTTGATATATAACTTAAATCCCATCGAAAATGTGGATCTAGTTCCGTTATAAAATGGGACATAAATTCCGTAGACACTATGTACCTTTATTTGAAAATAAGCCCCAAAATAGGCGAAAAAAGTGTTCCATTAACAAAATCATAACAACTGCGAATAATTAAGGCAGCAAATCAAATTAAAAAGTCTGAGAAAATACAGCAAGAGAAGTAACATGACGGCAAAAATACTTTGGAATAATGTGATGACGGAATCTAGCACGCCTTGATCAGAACGAAACGAAATGATCAAATTTCCAGTATGAAAGACCTGCATTCTGAGTCATAAAGTAAATCATTGCTCAGCATGTTCTGCAATAAATTTCTGAACCTTGTAAAACAAGAGAATAACACGTCCACAAGAATGATGCGATCGACAAAAACAAACAAACAAAAATCTATGACGTTCATACATGAGTCTTATTCATGTATAACCCATGTATGTAAACCCGTCGAAGAAGACTCCACATTTGTCATACCTTCGCTCTCCACATGAGCCAGAACTTGAAGATGTCGTTGTGCCGTCCACATTGGATCGCCTTGTCACCTGTGTCATAGCTGACGTCATAGTTCTTGTCCTGCTGAAACAGGTAGTCCGCGCACATGGAGTTACAGTGTGCCAGAAGATCCTGCAAAGATATGAAAAAAGTTTAAAATTTTGCTTTCGTTTTTATTCTCTTGAAACTGTTCGCTCATAACATGTCAAATTACTAAAACTGTGTAATTATTTTCTTTGTAAATAAATTCCAAAGGGAAAATAAAAGTATTATTTCGATTCTGAGGTGAACGCTTTCACTTTCGATAAAATGCCCTATTACTTGTCTGAGTAGAGATGATTCATTTTTCCTGATATGTCACTCATTATAGCAATAAATTCAAAGTCATTTAAAGAATTAAAATCAAATAATAAAAAGAACCAACCTTGTGTTTTAACAGAATTGCCGAGCACTGCAGAGTAACGCCCAACATCTTATGTGGGTTCCATGTCACAGAATCGGCTCTGGGAAATACATAGAATTATGTTTATGGCAATGACAAAAAACACAGTGATTAATTGGCAAAGACAAATTAGTTGGCAAAGACAAATCATGTATATATATATATATATATATATATATATATATATATATATATATATATATTTTTTCCAAAGATACATGTATCATGAAGAGATAGAGGGGAAGACAAGCAAAGCCTTCCATTATTGATTTCTTGGATGCGCCCGGTATGATCCAGAACACATGCTTACCTGTGGATCCCCTTCACCAGATGTTTGTGTTTGCTAGACACCAATACACCACCGCCCCATGCGCACTGAAACATAACACAAAAGTACAGTAATAGTATTCAAACTTCACTTAAAGAAAACGGCATTTGACACACCTGGCTTCAGCACATTGGAGCGCAGGGTATTCAGGAAACCTGAGAATATGCGTCTAAGCACATGGCATTTTTAAAATTAAAATTAATATTACCTGCCTCAGTAAAACACTTCTCGTCCCTATTTTAAACACTTGAATGGACATGTATGAAATGCCTATTCTTCCATCTCCTCAGGTACTAATAGCTAATGGCCAGTTAGTCTTGCTGTATTAAACAGATATCTTCACCCATTGTCTTTTAGTGAAAAATTAAGAAAAGCAAGACGCAAAAAACCTACATCAACGTGAAGCCAAATGTTATGTTTTTCACAGACATCGGCGATTTCATCAATGGGGTCGTAAGCACCATAGACAGTAGTGCCGCCGGTAGCGTTCACGAAGAACGGGACAGCACCGTCAATTTTGGCGGCCACTATGGCTTTCTCGAGTTCTGCAGGGATCATTTTCCCTCTGAAACAAAACATTACTCATCATTATCATCATCCTGTCTCATTTATCTCAGAAAGCTTTTATGTGCTGTCCATTGCGCTCTCTCTCTCTCTCTCTCTCTCTCTCTCTCGCTGTGTGTGTGTGTGTGTGTGTGTGCGCGTGTGTGTGTGTTTGTATATGGAGGGGCAAGCGCGCAACGGACCTTTTATCTGTTTTGATGGCCATCACGTTGTCTGTGCCTATTCCAAGTACGGCTCCAGCACTTTTGAACGAAAAATGACTCTGGAATAGAAAAACACAAAATGAATTTGGAATAACAAGAACAAGTGCGGAGCAATATTCATAGGAATAGGAAAAAGATAAGTCCAATGTTTTAAAGATAAAAGGAAGAGATAATCGGCATTGAAATAGCAAGGATACGGCAACACAAACCATAGTTTATTATTAACCGCCATACTAAGTGCTGAGTGACCGATACCAGCAATTCAATTTTTAAATCATTTAAAAATGATTAATACATCAATATCAATAAGCTCTCCTTCACCAAATATAATTTGTTTCAAGTACACCGTAACACGTAATCATTAATTTTCACTTACGTCCTCCGATGTAAACATCACCATACGAGGAAGCCCGTTCAAGCCCTTGGATTTAACATCAGGGTTGGCACGAAATCTGGCCACCAGAACACCGTACAAATTGGATATAGCACCACCTGGCGAGGAAAAATACTGTATTGAATATAATGGTTTTACTGGTTTGTTCGCTCCTTCCAAATTTGAGGAAAAAATACATCGACTATAAGATAGTTATTGTCTTTTTTCTAGTACGTTTACGTGGTTTTCAGACATTCCAACATCAACTCTAGGAAGGCCAAATGATAGATAGAATGGAATGATAAAATAAATTAACAGATTTAAGGAACAGAACTTCCCGTCCTTTGGCTGGGCGGATAAAAGGATAGACAGAAAGACTAACAAAGTGACACAGTACAGTCAGACAGGTGGGCCTACGCCCGAGCCTACCACACTGGTTGGTGGGTCCTTTATCAAGAGAAGGATACACAGACGACCGCAGAGTGTCGGACGGATACATTGTTAGACTGGGATGAAAAATGTCTTTCACGCAAACGGCGATACAAACTAGACTCGGATACAAGTATGTAGTAATTTTGTCTACCTGGTGCAAAGATGCCATCGCCGTCTTCCCAGCCGATCACTTGGCGCATGCGCTGCAGCACCATGTCTTCCATCAGAGTGAAAACAGGGGCGATTTCATAGGTGAACCTTTACGAACAGAACAAAATTCCTTTTATTAGTATTCCCATTTAAAAGAAAAATGTTGTGAGTCTTATACTCGATATTTTTAAATATTAAAATAACATGTGTTCTTTTAAGAGGTTTTGAGCAAATTCCGAGTCAATCATTGGTGACATTACCGATGGAAGATTTCCATCACGTCCTTAAGACCGGGTTTTGCCCCAGGGCCCGGTATACTGTACTTGTATACTGGGTCCTAGGTAACAGTCATAGAAAGGACCACCCTGGGGTTTAAACGCGAGGGGTAACACCCCTCTACCCAGCATACTAACTTACATGTTGG
This sequence comes from Lingula anatina, assembly GCF_001039355.2. The sequence goes on from NW_019773981.1 coordinate 36,952, forward strand.
TATTAGCAGTGGCGGTAAGCCATTCTCCAGCTAGAGCGATGACGTCAAGTCCACTGGATATTTGATTGAAGAATCGAGGGTGACCTGAGAAAATATGTAATTATAGCTATATGATAGGTATTTCTTTCATAGAAAAAGATACATGATTGCTAAATCTTGTCTAAGACTGGCCAGTTTGAATCGGAAGTGATGTCGGTGCGACGGCCTCATGGAAAGCACAGAAAGGACGCAAAAGGAAGGCTTAGAGGTAATATAAACAACTCGTAGGCGTATTTTGACAGGTTTTATCGGATACCAGATGTTTCTTTCCCATTTTCATGGCATCTATTGCAATGGAGTTGTTCAGCGTATGACTCAATGTATTCTAGGAGTGCGATGCAACTTATTATGCATAATAAATAAACTTCAAAAAATTCTTATTATATGCACAAACACACAAACAAAAGACGCACAGAGAGAGGGCGCGAGGTAAGAAATAACTTTCCTCTGTTGGTAAGTTTGGCACACGAACTCAAACAATACTATAACATATTAAATGGATACCTGATGTATTTTAATCTAGCTGTTATTCCGTTGGTGGTCGAATCGTTCACGTTTACATATCATACTGTACTGACAACAAAATGTCAAAAAACTTATAATACGATAACCACATGTACTTTACTTCACCAATTAAGGCGATTGTATGTTGTATGTGGATCACAAACATCACTCCAAATTTAAAAGCGTTATTGATCAAGTAAAATCCCTTACAATCAGCATGGATAATTTCTCATTAGGCAAAAACAAATACATTATTAGCGCATGTTACTTCAGTAGTATTGTATTTAATAATTAGACTGGTAATTAGATATATCTGTATGTAAGAGGATTACGCTCATGAGGGATGGTCGATATAATAAGGTATTGACACTCTACTGGCTGTCTTAATGTCACACTCAGATTATGAAAAGATGAATTATAAATGAGGATAGTTATACACTTAATTTGCCAGCGTTTGGTTTGCTATCATCAAAGCGAATTCCATAAATAAATGTTTCTAAACTATTTGATTTTATTCCAAATAAATATGTTTTTTACAGATTACGAGATCCACTTAGGGCAAGGCCTTATAGAGAAAACAATTAACATATTTTTGTTGTTTATTCATAATTAATCGATCGATCTTTGTATTTATCAATTTATTAAGTATTAAGTATATTCATTACGATGGAAAGAACAGCATCATAAGCCTACATGTCCATACCTGTTTTGACGCAATATTTCAGCGTTTCTTTACAATCGCTGAGAATCTGTTCCAAATCTCTGGCAGTTTCTGGGAGTTCTAGGCAATGGCCCATCTCCTCCTTTAGTTGGTGTGGGTGGTGGAAATCCAACACCTACAAAACATTAAGAATGACAGTAACTCGAGGAAAAAACAAGGCGCATTTATTTTGGTATCTTCATCCTTTTTAAAACTCTAATCTTAACTTTCAGTAAATGAAATTAAATTGTGCCGCAATGGTCAATTTTTAGCCCGTTAAAAAATGGTGCTGCATATGTCTGCGTGCGTTCAGCTCAGACATGCTTCGTACTGGGAGAACTTAGGGCCTTTCAAATATATTTTTACCCTCTGTTTCCAACATGGAATATCTTAACTTTAAAGGAAATAATGGAGTAAAACATTTTTAAATGGCGCCATAGAACTGTGCTTGATGTAATGGCATCAATTTTGATGTTGTGGTAAGGTACTCACTTTGCTTGAGCGATCGTTGCTCTTGCGCACATACTCCATCAGAATATCGGTCAATTCTAAAAAGAACTGCATGGTCCTCGCAGATCCCTGAGGGGTAGGGAGTAGGTCTGGAGAAAAACATGAACAAAAAAAAGCTCCAAATATGCTGGTTAACGGAAAACGTTTCTAGAGATACAATCATGAAATTTCATTTAGAATGGTTAACGGAACCAGTTGCAACAATGATAAAAAAATGAGTACCCTAAAATAAAAACTGAACCTCCAAGACAGTCTGTATCAGTAAATAGACGATGGGTTACCCTAAAAATGTAGAAAAGGGAAAGGGGTGAAAGTTGCACCTATTCTTAACCTATCATTGCCCCAAATTACTTGAAACACAAAAGGTAAAATTTGGAAGGTACTGTAATTGTTCCTTTTTTACGCGTGGGGGTGGGTCTAAACTGGTCATTGGGTTGGGACCCAGAGGCACAACCTATAGCCGACAGACAGACCGCATTTGATAACCACACCGATCATATAAGTTTGATTGCAATATCACATTAGTTTGAATGGGAAATCATGTAAGCACCGCCTACAGCTGTATCTATATAACAACATGATATGTACGTCCCTTCACTGATATTGAATATCGAAGGGAAAGCACAGATGCTGTCTTATATACAATTTCAAGCTCTGTTATTGTTATAGAAGTAGAGGATGTACAGTCACTGTACAAATGATTTCGATTGAGAAACTAGTAAACATGGTTGTGCACTAAGAAACCCGTGTGATTCTTGCCGAAAGTTCCGTGTCAAGTAAAGTGATATTTTCGATTACATATCCATATCGATATCGCAATAAGTTACGCATTAGTGACATTGCAGTCATCGATTTGCTTCTAACTGGTACAAACCTGACATTTCTTGAATTATAGTGCTATACTGCTTTCTTGTTTCCTGCTTAAATCGTATTTTGATGGGCATTTTAAAATTGTCATGGTGCGTTGCTTTCAGCAATTTGAAAAATCGGACAAATAAAATCATTACTATACTTAAGGAACCTGAAATATTAGACTATAAAATAAGTGACAAATCCGTGGTATCTAAAAAGCATTCCCGAATAAAAAAAAATCGCACGCGGGAACTTACCTCGGCCATAAACTCCTTCAAACGGGGTCCAGTCGCTCGATTCTTGGACCTTTTTCTTCTGGTTACTCTCATCGTCCTGTGAAAGTCTGTTCTTTGACGCGTGGCCCGCTTTGAACGCATTACGTCTTCTTTGGTATCTCAGCACTGCTTCCAGGTCAAATGATGAGGACATTGTGAAGGTTTTGTGTCTCTTTCGCTGGATTCCCGGTATGTTATCGTGATATTGGAGGGCTTGGTCCAATATTGTTAACTCTGAGATGTGGTTCCTGGAAAATATAAAAGGTGCATGTGTTGTGTTTCCCGTAATTCAAAAATTTTCAGGAAAAAAAAACGAAGTTATCTGTCTGGACATGTACTCCGATATTTAAGGGTCCTAGATTGACATGGGTATCTCTGTTCAGTTGTATTATGTCACTGAAACGCGGAAGTTGTTCATGTGGTCGCACGCTATCTGAAAATACAGCCAATAACAAATCTGTTTTGGGGTGGTCAATTTAAGCATTATGAATTTCTGTGGTGTTTCTCGCGTATGTTTTGTAAAGATATGCACATGGAAACCTTCCACAGCATCACGCTTTTAAAAGGCACACGCTTAGAGTGACCTTGGGGTGTTTTGATAAAACATCAAGAAATAATTCTGGGAAACCCTTTACCTGAAATACGGACATTTCAGTAATGTACATGTGGTATGTAAAGCGTTCTACCTGTTATGAACTTTGGTAGAATCAAGAAGTCATAATGAGATATAACTTATTGGTAGAATGTAGCAAAAAAACGCTATGCTCATTATACAGCCAATTATAATGCTGAAATTTACAACACAGCTGCGTCATGCTGGGATCACGTGCCTAGCAGTAAGTGCTTTATTCATACTTTCTGCACCAGACTGAGCTGGTGAAAATGTACAGAGATATAATAGCAACAATAATAATGATGATAAAAATAATAATAAAATACATAGATAAATAGCACCAAAATTACATATATAGAAATGTAGCATTATTATACATGGGCTACATATCCAGTATTTCATAATCATAAGTTAGTAAATAATGGTAAGATATTTCCCGCCGTCTGGAAGCGCATGTACAGCTACTGGAGGACATATCACTAGTTTATAGCCTTGCAGGAATAAAACAATAAAGGTATGCTGGTATGTACTCCATATCTGTAAGTTATAATTTTGGCTTATGGCACCTAACTACCAGCACGAAAACGCAATAGATACTCCAGCGCAGTAAACTACTGCAATCATACTGCAAACATGCCTCAAATCTGCTTCGATTTGGGAGCTAATTAGCATATTTGAAACATGCTTCTATGGCCGCATTCACATCGAGTTGAGCCATGGCTCTACAAAGCCACGACCTAAATATGGCGGACGTACTTTAAAGGAAAACCGCCTAATCTTTTAATAGTCTCTCCGCCTCTCACACGCCTCCCCATGCGTCGTCCCGGCGGGGGTACAGTCATTAAATCTCGGCTCCATTGGGACGACACATGGGGAGGCCTGTGAGAGGCGGAGAGACTATTAAAAGATTAGGCTGTTTTCCTTCCATGTACGTCCGCTATATTTAGGTCGTGGCTTTGTAGAGCCATAGCCCAACTCGATGCGAATGCGGCCTATCATGCTGCTAATCTACTGCATTAATGCTCCTCTCTGTACAAACCTATGTACTTTTTGGAGTAGAATTGCAGTAGGCTATACTGCATTTCTACTGCAAATATGCTCCACACCACTACTTCGTTAATGCTTCTTTGCTACTTCGATACTACTGCATTTTCGTGCGGGTATAAGCATAACTAGATTGTACCCGCTCGTACCAAAACGTTGTTATAACAGGCCTGTACAATGCTAGGCCATTTCGTTACCATTTACATCTAAAACAACATGTCGAACAATACCATGACAATCGATGTTATGCTCTTTATTTAAGGCATTGAATATGACTAACTGTTTCAGAATTTCACTCCAGTCGTTAATGCATTCATTGGGGAGGGATAGGGGCTTAGAGTTATGAACAAATTTTGCTCTCTGTGAACATAATGTCTTTGGTTGTGGACATCTTTCAGGTACAAGATTGGACCAACCATGCTCAACATTACAGGGATATTGCGATAAGAAATGCACACTGTCCAAAAAGTCTTTGAGTCTGAAAATATGGGAAATCACTTAAAATGTCGAAGTTTATATCATGGTTACCCATTCACGATGATATGAAACTAGAAAAAAAAAAACTAGAAAAAATGTGGGCGCCATGCGGTATTTAGAAAATTATGGTGTATAAGCCATTTGAAGTTACTTTTTGAAAGGCGATTGCCCTTTCGTCACGGACATCAGGTAGACAAGTCTTTTTTTTCTAAGTTAATGCAACGTTTCTTTGAAATCTCTCCTCGTGCTCAATTAGGTAGGCATAAGCGGGGCGTGAGAAACAACGACTTGATCTGTTTAATGAAGAGTGACTGCTTTCTGTTTATATTGTTACCTTAAATTTAAGTTGTCTTTTATCTATAATTACAAAATCGAAGAGATAGACAGGATTTTTTGATTGATGAATGTCAGCTTATAGTGAAAGAGGCTTCACAGGTAGCAATTCTTCAATGCTGAAAGTACAAGGTACCTTCACCTTCATTACTAGTACAGTTAGTGTAAGTAAGTGTATGTAAGTGTATACCGTTAACGAGCGCATTTTGAAGATTACTTTGAACTATACAGACAAGTGGAAGATGTTAAAATGTTGCCCCTTGTACGTAGATCTATCCTCTTCCAGTAATTGCTTCTTTTCTATGGAGAAAATTGGGTGTAGACGGTTCAACTTTATACAAAATTGACATAATGGGATAGTGCCAATTTAGAGGGCTTCCTTCTGGGTGTTGAAATTGAATTCAGATTCGTAAAAAGGACATTATCGTCGACTGTAGAAAACTAAATCAGTGCGTGTTCTTACTAACAGAATCGCTGTACAAGTTATGATACTTTAGTCATGTCATGCCACTTATTAATTGAATTAATATTTTACCAACTAAACTAAATTTTCAAACAGCTGTATATTTCCCCAATATTAGAATCGGTGCAAATCAGACTAAAAGTAATCAATTGTATTGAAAACATCAGTTATAGAAAAATTGATATAAAAATGCAAGGAACATGCCACTATCTGCTATAGCACTAACGTACAAAAGTCAACAAACGAAAAGAAAAGAAAAGAAAACAGACAAGCAATGCACGTGAATAGGCGCGCGATGCACGTTCTCTGACTTCAGTTATCGAAAACTTGCAACTCGTATAAAATGGTAGCGATTAATTATGTGTAAAGGTGTAATATATTTTTGTGACTGCTTTTTTTAGTGAGCACACCTGTTTTTTTCTTTCACCTTTAGGATACCTGAGGTCATATTAATCATCTCACACCAACAAAGTTCAGAGATTTTTTTCTGGCCTGGGAAATCCTATATTTCTTTACTATTCGGTGAATCCAAGCTTGACGGTGCTAATAAGTGCATGCAGTAAGTTCAGGCCAGTAGCCAGGGGGGGTTCGGGGGGTTCGAAAGAACCGCCCCTTTTGCTGGGAAAGGGTCCACTCTGGGTAAAATTTGATCTAGTACATGAAGTTTTTATGGGAAAAGGTCCACTTTTTCAGAAAAAGAAACCCCCCCCCTTGTTAAATTGCTGGCTACGGGCCTGAAGTTAGTATTCTTACCAACCAATTGGCCAATTTATTTATTTATTTTTACACCATTATAGAGAGATAATGTCAAAAATGCTACATTTAGTCTCTACCATACCACTAACGACAGGATAGAATTAACTTTTTTCTATCATTGTATTGTTGTAATCAAACAAAAAACGTAAATGTTCCATTATCTATTGGTGCTTCGGAAAACCCGCTTTTAGGCTGATTTAATAGTTCAAAACAGTGTCCTTTTTTGTTTCCTTTCTGCTGACAAACTATATTTTGAAAATCGCAAAAAATGGCAGAACCAATACCTGGTAAAGTATACACGCACTTTAAAAGCGTGTGCCTCAATATGTCTTTCTTTACCATACATCAGAGAGAATATAAAACGAGGCATGGAAAAGAATATCAGTCTATCATCTGCATGAGATATTTCTGACAATTATATGAGATGAAAAAAACCTTTTTTTCGTTTCACCAACTATTTTCATGCTTTCAAAACGTTTGACTGCCAACGAAAAACTTAAAATGCCACATCGCGCACAGATCAAGGAAGATAACTGACACATTCAAGATACCCGAGCAAAGGGTCCTCTTGAATCTGCCATTAATTGCTGTCTTGGTGCGATGCTCTTCTGGTCATGCTAATCTGATCTGATCAATTTGCAAAAAAAAAAAAAAAAAAAAAAAAAAAAAAAGGTAACATCTCAACATATGCTTAAATACAGGACGTAGAATATTTTACATTTTAACATTGCGGTTTACGAAAACACTCATGTGTCTCAACATTTATTTTGTATTTGGTATTCTTTGTCGCGCGTGAACAATTATTTCAAGAGAATTTATAATAATTTAATCTAAAATATTATACAAAATATACAATCAAACTGATGCTACCCCGTGGCGCATTTATCATTTGTCCTTAACGACGTATATATATTTTTATCACACCAAATTCAACGATTATGAAATTCCTTGAAATGTATCTAATGTGTAAATGAACCAAATACGTTGGAATGTTAACCTGAATATATCAATATTCTTCACTTGCCACCTAGAAAATTTATGGGAAGATCTTCCATTTACTGGTAATGGCTATTAATGTTATGAGAAGATCCTGGACTTCCATTCCAATGAGATATGAGTGGTCTGGTGAGTGATTCAGCACCAGGTAAGAATTAGGTCAGGAAAATCCCCACACGCGATTCTAGAGAATAGGCCAGGTAGAAACGATTCCAGAAGCGGGCATATACTTCCCGGTGTTTTCTCTCTCCCAAAGTAGCTCATCACCTCATACGTACAAAAGAACAATACATTATCCATCAAATAGCCTTAATACAGCACCTACGCTATTGACATTAGAAAAAATAGATCGAATGAAGTTAATGTAAAATCATTAATTCTCTGTTTTTGTTTTGTGTTGGCAATTCAGTATCTTTAGCTACCAATCTTTTGTTTCTTTTTCTATGTTCTACTGAAATGTCTGTTAACTGAGTTAAATCGCTTTGTAAATGTACTTCAAACGCATTTTGTGCCAAGCGAAGAAGCATTGAAGATGATCTTGGAAACATGTTTGTCGATAATCTATAAAATTTTTGGTTAGATTTATGTTGTTAACGAAGCGATCAAACTGAGAACCACGTATTGATGACATATATTCCGAACCGAGTTAATAAAATAAAAGAGTTAGCAAACAAATGTGTGTTTTCTGAATGAAGGAGTACAATGCTTTACGAAAACCACCGGCATCGGCATTTGCGTTATCTCTATAGATATTTCCCTCATAGGTTACGGGCTTTAAATATAACAATCTTCGTGGCTTACCAAATATTTACGCCATACATTGCTTCTCATCATTTATTTACTGAATGATGTAACGCAATGTATTTATCTACTGCGCAAAGCAATATATATGTTTCAGAAAATGAACTTGCACATGCATTAGAGCTAGACAGTTCTTATCACGTACTGCTTCGTGTGGCTTCTAGATTCAGTATCAGTTATTCTGAAAATGCTATATTGAGGAAGGAACTTCAGAGGTAAGCACGTTAGATTTATCCATACCTCCAATTTATTATGGCAAGATAAGAAACCCCATGTTATGCAAAGTTAGGAAACTAATGATGAAATAAAAATATCTACGAAACAAATGACAAAAACGGGAAAAAGTGTCTTCACATACCTGATTGTATGAACCTGGAACTGAAAACCAAGAGAGGGCGTTTTTGCTTTTATACGAGTCAAAAGCAGGAAACGATGCCATTATTACCGGTTCGTTTACGGTTTACTGGGACTTTTCCACTCCAAATATTGGTTATACGGTGTTCCAAAGTTCCACGTACGTCAACTCCGTATACTTCAACTTCGTGCACACCACTTGGTTATTTTTAGCATTGACCGATATTCTCGAAATTTCATGTATGTGGTCAAAGCAAGAGATGTTTTATCTGTGGATGCAATCTTAAATAAGAACATACACGCACACACTAAGAACAATGATATAAAAATATTTAATGATGAAGGCAATGATACGGTACATAGAAAAAAAAGAAAATACCGGCAATTCACAGAAGAACTCCCAAAAAACTGAATAAAGTTTCAGGTCAGATAGCATCTCTAGGTATGCATATGCAAGTTACGTACGTCTGGTCCTAATTTCTTTTGATATATTGATATTCTGGCACCTGCTTGTTATTACGTAATGCTTCAGTTCAAAGAAACATGCGTGCGGTTTTGATGATTTATGCTTTGTTTTAGCGTAAAAGATACATGCATGAAGTAAGGCATTGGGACAACCTACTCTGTGACCTCATTGCTTTAAACTTAAATCTATTGATAAAGTCAAAACCAAGCAACCGCTCCTCAGTCTGTGAAACTTTCAAGGTTTGCATCATATTTGGGAAGATATAACGATTTTTCAAAGCCTTTCATTCCAAATTCTGTTAGTCATTTTGCCACTGAACGTTCATAAAACCTGATGAAAAACGGTATCCGAAACCCCCTTTTTTGCTATTCTTAATAACGAAACCCCACATTAAAAGGTGGAAGTTACATTTTATATTTACTTTGTTTTTACCTTCAATAGATGAATTTTAACTAATAAATAATTAAGGACAGGTATGAGCGCAGTTTCGGATAATCGCAAAGACATCAACTTTCCCTTGCTTTATGTTGAAGAAAAAAGAAAGAATTGCACCTCTTTGCCAAAGGCGCCCGCTGTGAGGCGTCAAGTGCAACATAATTTATTTTGCCATAAACATCGGGCATTCCTGGTAAGGCCGGAGAAGATACATAGAAAAACGATTTATGACAGTTCTCATGCATGGGGATCATGATAACCCTTGTGGAAATGTGTGCTCTACCTGGCCTACTTGGGGTGACCGTCAGTCTATTTTTTCCTCATCCGCTCCGAGATGAATTCTTTTGACAGGTAGTTTTTACGTAAAAACATAGAAACAAATAAATGAACAAAAAATGATATTGTGCATTGCAAAGGGAGACGAATTGTTTTGGCGGAAAAGCCCATTCAAACAGTTTTCTACCTGACTTAAAGGTATGTCCGCATAGATCTTGCAAAGTAGCAATACGCGCAAAGCGCGTACTCAATAATCCACTTAAGTGTTGACGAACCAAAATTGAATATCAAATGTTTTCAAAACTGCCCGATTGTAACTTATGGGTAAATAATAAATAAATGAATGGTCGATCTCTTTCTCTGTGAATATAAATGTAATCAAATATAAAAAAAGGTTTGTTGCAGCGCTCACCAACGAGACACTTAGTGACAAACGCTGAAAACGCAAAAATTTGGTAAAAGCATAACAACTTTAACTTAACAAACATGTACGTAGAAACTAGAGATACTGAAGAGTATAAAAATTTGTTTTCTCTTTTTTCGTGGACAACAAGAGCGAGGATGCTGAACTTGGAGATATCAGTCAGAGAACGAATTTTATCATTTAAATGCGGCGATAATCAAATTACAGCGACAGTTTAAAAGTAAAGATACTTGAAATACAATACGCGGAATATATGTCGAATAAACACATCCACCTACCTTATCCGTTCAGTAAACAATAGATTAAATTCTTGGATATCTTTTATGTCGTCGACTGATTTTGTCTGCACAACTGAAAATGAATGTTTTCCACACCACAGTTACAATGATCTCGTGGGCAACAATTCTTTTCCCCTGATTTTATCCAAAGTGTACATCTGCCCACGCTGCATCTTGTGTCTCAAGTCTCTAGGTAATTTTCAATATTTCCTAGAGGGGATCAGATAAGTACAAGAATATCATTTTAGTTGGCTGACGCCAGGCAAATTCCTCAAGTCTCTGAACTTTGGGCAAAGTCTTCAAAATCGATCAGACGACTGTAACTTCCAAATAATGAAGCTGTCAACTGCGTCACAATCCTGCCAGGTAGTCGCCGACGGCTCCTTCTTTCGAAATTTGCTGCACAAGTTAGTTTTTATGATTGAATTATAAACACTTTACTTTATGATATCTAAAGGGCAGCAATGACTGAGTTTTAATCGGAATCAAATTCAATCAGTTGTGACGTCAGACGTGTTCATCGTCTGCAAGCATCTGCCAAACCCCAGAATTCTCCCGAGCAAGGACGAAGCAAGAAACGGCGCGTGATGCGAATCGATGGAATTATTGAATTTTGCTTACCAATCTATTGACAAGAGGCATAACTGAGCGAAGATGATTTAAAGAAATTGACGATTGCCGCGTTTGAGTATATGAGTAAACACTCTCTCTGCTATCGATCGTATATTATGTAATGAATTGTCGTTCCGAAGTGAGTGTCTTCGTTGAATTGATGGCGAAAGACAGTCGTAATTTTGTGCGCATGGACGGGTGGGATTATAAAGTACCTTTATCCCTTTCCTTTCTGAGAGGCTATCACTTGCAGAGTAAAATTTCATTTTGCCTTCTAAGCGACTTTGTAGGAAAAAATGCGAATCCCCTACCTAGCATTGTCAATATTTCAGTTGTTGCTTTTCGCTCATATTTGCGCCGAAACATGCCAATTATAATGCAGAAAATAAAGCAAAGTGTAGGCCATCTACCGATTACGGCGTGCATATTTCGATTTTGTAAAATTTGTTCAAAATACAAACTGATTTTTCATTATAGCACAGTAGTATTCTAAAGTCGTTATATGTATTTTTAGAGCCATTAACAAATGAAGCGTAGAATCATGTTAAATATATCCAATCGAGTACGGGAAAAAATATTGATATCCCAATCAAAGATTTATCATCTCATCATTAATCACTTTAAAAAAAATGCTCATCACACGATTACTCAAGTCAAATTTAATTTGATTGCCGGTGTAACGTGACGGAGTCCCCCTTGATAGAGTGCGCTTCCCATTCATTTGTACAGGTAAGCCTCGCCCTTGATTTTGACCCACTTAGGTCAGGCTAACCCTAGACAATATAACTAAATGGAGGGCGGATTTTCTGTTACACGGACCCACAGTTTCGTTACACCTGTGTTACCTGTACAAATGAATTGGAGGCGGACTCTCTATCATGGGGGACTCTCTGTCACATTACACCGATAAACAACCAAATGCCACAATAGTTTGAAATAGAAAAGCTTAATAATAATATCCAAGTTCCACTACATTACTTTTCATTTGGATCTATCAAAATTAATCCGAATTAATAGTGTCGTATGCGAGGGCCCCGTTTGCTTGACTCTGTTATGTAACACCCAGACTTTTTTTAAAATTTCTTAAACTGCAACGGTTCAGAAAAGCTGTATCACTCGATGCAAAAAAGGCATAAGTCACTCAATGCAAATTAATTGCCAATGCATCCATACAAGTCGAAAACGAACAAAAAAACACAGGGTGTTTAATTTCTGTTATTCTTTTATTTTAACAAATGTTTCATTACATAGGTAAGTATTTCTCTAATATGCCGGTGCATCCCATGCCGAACTATCATGTACGACACGGTAGTCTGGTGAGAATTTCCTCAAAATTTTCAGGCTTGTATTTTCATAGACAATGTTACTGCTTCTATTTTCCCATGTCAAAGAGGGCGCAGTGCCAGGAAAAGCCACAGTTACTCTTTATTTAACACTAGTTTAATAGCCTTTGACATCCCCCTTTAAATAAACATATAAAAGAAATCAACACTTAAACATTGTCTGCTACATGTTGAATAACCTGGGCATGTTTGTGAAAGCCTATCTAATCAAGCGAGATTTGGCCCGTCACACACTAACACCTGTGCAAGAAAGGACAAGTTTTTTCAAGTGAAAAAACATGGGTAAAATAACCTTTTAAAGGTTATCTCTTCAAAATATTGATGATTTGGTAATTATGTTTTTCTATGGATTGTATACCAAAGAAACAAACGCCTGAAACAGTTCATTTTCTAATTATGACACCTGACATTCCGAAAAAAAATTTTTTTTTCTATTTTTCCCTCAACATCATGGAATACTTGGATTTACATCGAATAGGCTGCCTAGTTTAACTGCAACTTTTAAACAGTTAAAGCATCCTTAGCTAGTCTCTTCTCTTGAAGAATAATCTTAAGACTGGGATGTTTAAAATGGCAAAACATGATATAGATCAAAAAGCTTCCCTTCCATTACATCAACTAATTATACAAATGAGAACAAATCACGTAATCTAAAACAACAGTCAGGTATAAAAATTGGAGCAAGATAAAAGAGGGCACTCTCCTTAAATTAAACTAACAGAACACTAGAATTGAAAGGAAGTAGTAATTTATCAATTAACCATTATAACATGAACCTTTATTTTCATTCCATTTGGCTACAAGTGCAAACAGATAGTTATCCATATTTTAGTATGTCTGCATTCCATTTGGTAATATAAGCCTATACTGATATGAAACGCAAAGTGAGCTGGTTGCTTACAAATATACAAGAGCAACTAAATACCATTAAAAATAAGTAAATAAATAAAATGGTAAATGATAAAAAATCTAATCTACTACGGATAGGATTTTAGTACATTTAATAGTGCATAATATCACTTATGGAACCCCCTCCTGTGTTAATAATTCTGATGAAACTGAATATTCCTGGACCTATTCTCAGAATAGCCACCAGTCAGCAGCTAGGGTATAGCCATAAAGAAAACCTGTATGCCCATTTCATTGTTACTCATGTAGCAATATTCTGGTGAAAAGATGACAATTTATTGGTTTAAATTATAATAGCAGATTCTGATCACGCTATCAATATTTTACAAGGATTTGTCAATGTCAATTTTCCACTTCATTCTGTGATAATCCATACTGTTTCAAAATGCACTTTTCAGGTCACTTCTGAAAATTTCTTCTGCCAAGCAAAATTCAACACCACCTCCCACTGTTATAAGCCTTTACGTGTGATTTCAAATTAAAAGTACTTCCCCCATTCCTTCACAATAACTGTGTTTATACCACCCAACCTAATCACAAAATTTTCCTTGTTTTGACACAAATAAACTGCCCTCTTTCCTTTTACACATGACAAAATGCTGAAACTTTGAATGAAAACATAATCAATACATACCAAAGAAATTATACATGTATGTCACACTGAACACTACTGGCTATAACAAGTTCTTCATCTCCTATTTTGACCAATCACAGATCTTGTTTTTTCTTTTTACTTTGTGGAGTTATTCATCATTCAAGTGCATTCTTATAAAATTGCCTATGCCACTGTTATGTTAATTCTATAGCAATATCCTTTTAATAAGCATAATATTTAAACAGCTGAAGGCATTAAAGTCTTAAAACAATACCATCATTTACACTACCTCTTTTCACTAACACACCTAATGGTCTCGCCCAACATCTCCGATTTTACACAATGGGGAGGCGCATTGTAACATTTAAAGGGTATAATAATAATTATAATATTCACATACTATAGCAGTAGTAATAAAACAAAAGTCAGTGGCTTTGCCCTCTATGCTGGTTCTACGTAATTTGCTGGCAGCATGCCATGTTGTCCTGTTCTTGATACCGTTCCCGTCATCCAGCCTTCGTCAATTGATTCGCAGTTTATAATTATGTCACCCTCATTGAAGGATACTTCGTCCGTATCAGCTGCAGTGTAATCGTAGACAGCCATAAATCTCTTCTGAAACAAATGTAAAAAATTGAGACACTTAAATCTTATGGTACATTGACATCTCTGATTGTACGTCTAACTACACCCTTCAGATCCTATGGCTTTTCAGGTTTTGCCTTAATTCTTTTCTTGTAAACATTCATTTTGTTGAGTTTCTGCTCACTTATAAGTTATGCCTTGTATATTTTTATTAGGGAGTTCAAAATTTTATGTTAAACTTTTTTCTTCCCATCCTCTGGCTTTTCACTTGGTCAATTTATTATTTTCTTGTAATCATTCATTTTTGGCTTTTTCGCTCACTAATGACTTGTATTCTTTTATTTATAAGTTTCAAATTTTATGTTACACAGGGTTTCATCAAGTCACCCACCTTTATAATTAGTTATGTAACTTAATAGTGTCTGATTAACTTTTAAATGATACCTCATGTGAACTAAAGTAGTGTCTTGATTGGTCAACTCACCCCTTGACTTTGTGGCGCCATCTGTGGGGGAGGTGGTTGGTAGCCGTACCCTCCAGGCGATCTTTCAGGCTCCTGTGCTGCATAATATTGCGTGCTTACAGGGGGCGCTGAAATTGATATAAAATGATCAAATTCTATTTCATTGTTATTTGTAAATTATTTACATGTGCACATAACATGAATGTAAGATTTGCCATTTTTGTAACCATGGTAACTTACATGATAACATCTGTAACATGGTACCAACACGACAATTATGGTATTGAAAAGTAGGAAAAATTATAAAAGAGAAATGTGTTATCTGTACGTGAAAAATTCACAGTTCAGCCTGTAACTGAAAACTGCATATTGTTGATGCTATTTGGTAAAAAGTTTCTGCAATAAAGAAAAAAACCCACACAGTTTTGTCTTACACAAGAGTTCACTGGAAATAAAAATGGAACTGAATTAAAAATTATTTAAAAAGAAAATTTAGATTGCTAGCAAAAATGTGTAGTTTAAAGATTAATATCTTTCGTACTTTTATCTGTAGAATCTAGCCTTTCCAAGTAAAGACATCAGAAATGAAAGATGAAAAAACAAAAGGACCAAGCATGTTTTAAGACAGACATGCACAATACAATTACAATTCTGACAAAGTACACCTAACACAATTGTTTCAATATGACTTAAATTCTAATCAAGAATTTCGCTTGGAAAAAAAAAAACTACATTCATTTTATTTTATATTAAAATGTGTAAAGGATAACTGAATAGAAAGCATTTGCATTTAACTAATGGGGAAATAATTAACAGAAGTCGATTCTCAAATCAGGAGGGGCAACCAAGTTTTCGAACAATTCAAGATTCATGAAAAATCATGCAATGGTATCTAATATTAGTTAGAATATTAGAGAATAACACATCTATCAAACCTATGCAGAACATACAGTTGCAATGTTTCACACATGGGACTTTTTTTATGCCCCAGCAGCCAAAGACTGGTGTTCAGCTTCGTCATTAGTTCACATTTTACACAATGTTGCAACAAACCCATTTTAAAAATATTATACATTGCATCCAACTATACACTTAATTCATGAACATTTTTTTTATAAAAAAAAGCACAAAAATTTCACAACGGTCCACAAAAGAATATAAGCTGTCTCTCATAAATGTGAAAAATGTCATGCCTAAATGAACACAACTGATGAAATGAGGATTCAAAAAGAAGTCACGAGACTCATGAACAGGACAGAAAGAAAACATTTAACACCGATAAAAGATATGTGCAGGTAATTTAACATTGGAAGTTCATTACAAACACAAGAAGCAAAACGTAAAAAAAAAGGTTTCTGCTTGCAAAATCTGAAAAAGAATAAATCTACCTCTACCTAATGAAGCCAAAATGACATGCTACAAGTCCCTTCAATTTTGTTGGCACCTTCAGTTTGATGACAGCTACAAAATTGACAAAACTCTTGCAGTGTAAAGTCTCTCAGTCTTCTACCTGAATTTTGATTCCAAAGTATATTTGTATTACTGAGAGAGAGAGGAGAAAGAGAGACCAAATGACTTGCAGTATGTCAAAATGCTTCCATTCTCATATCTTTCAATTTAAAGCTATTAATATTTCAAATGCAGTTATGTGTATTTAGTGTTAGTTGAATTCTCCTGAAAAGGGGGAAGCAACTTGCTGGGTGCAGGCAGTGATAGTTTCTCAACTCCACTAAGCTAGGCACTATAAAACTGGAATAAAAATGTCAAAATAACTATCGACAACAGCATAGAATGGGGTCGAGCTGGAAGGGGCAGGGATGCTTAAACAAAAGGAATAATCACTGGTGGAAAGTTTTCAGACTTCTGTGGACTGTGGATAACTGACAGTGGTTTTATCACTTTTTCTTATTTGATTTGTCTTTTTCTGGTTGGGGTGGTGAGTTGCATTTACCATTTTACTCTACCAATGAAAATCAAAATGACAACTGAAATTAAAGAAAGGGACAAATATAAAATGAGAAAGGAAGGACACACCAGAGGGTAAAAATAATAGATAGGGGTACAAGAAGATTAGTTTCTTGTGCACATCTAATGATGGGGTGGCTTCTTCACTGAGGGGATGGATACATGAAAGGTGTTTGAAGGGGAAAAAAAAATGAAGAAATGAAAAGATGAGGTAAATAAAGAAAAGCCTGTTTGGACGAGAAGTGAAGGGTAGAAAGACATCTATGCTGTTGTCTGAAGCAAACGGTGTCACAATTACTGCTACAACTCAAGAAATCCTGCATATCCCAGCATGCCATGGGGAGAAAAAGCCCTCCCGACCTACTGACCCCTTGGGTTGAAGGCCACTGGATTCCAACTGTAAAAGGTCTTGCCAAAATCTTCAGAAAACCAGAAAAAAGAAGTTCTTAATATTCAAGTACAAGCATTAAAAAAACCTAAAAAAGAATGCATATGTAAACGGCACAATTTATTACAGCAAAAGTTAAGCCAATTCTATTTCAGACCCATTTCATATCTTGCATTACACTTATCTGTATGGAAACACTTAACATTGGTCTTAACATATGATCATTATACACAGTTTTTGGCTCCCCTTAACAAGTTTCCTTCCAATAGTTTGGACCAATCAAAATGAAGCTTGTTTCCTAGCTGTGTTGAGCATGGGGGCTCCACTCTGGCAACTCTTTTATGCAACACAGGTATATAGATACAGATAAATGGAATGTGCAATGAGAAAAGGGCCTGTCTAATTTCAATTTCTTCACTTAATAATATACACCAGGGACTAATTACCTGAATAACTGTATAATGTCATGTATTTCACAAGATACAGAGATCTATGATATCCCTCTTAAAAGCTTTTATANAGAGCGCATTCAAAACAGCAGACTAACAGATCCGCGGATCAAATATGGCTGACCCACTTGATTGCTTGTTGAGTAATCCCGTGGGGAATCTATTCAGTGTCTAATGGGGGAATTAAGCAGCAAGCTTTTTAGTGGGTTGCCACATTTGATCTGCCAATCTGTTAGTCCACTGTTTTGAATGCTCTCATATTTGATTGTGGACTAGTAAGTATGTGGATCAAGTGGTTGTGAATGCGACCTTAAATAAGCCATATAGCCTTTCACAACATGGCTTACATGAAAACAAATGTAGCAGAAAAAATAAGCAAATGTGTGAAGCAAAAAAGAAAAAAATGACAATAACTCAGGGTTCATATCAGTTTTTTCATGACAAAAAGAAGTAAAACTGTTTGGTGGCTCTCATGAAATCCAGATCAGCCCACAATTGGTCTTAAATCACATTGAAGTGTGTACACGTTGTACAGATTAAGTGATGAACACTGATAAAGCACACATCAGCCAATGTCCCTTTTTACTGTACATGTGTGAATTATTATGGCTGCATAGACCTATAGCTAGCTCAGCTTAAGAGTCCATTCCCATAGATTTAGATTGATCCATCTAGAACGACCTAACTCCCTTGGGGTTCACGCTAAATTGCAGTCAGCCGAGCGTGCACGGTAGTTAATTACCCCCTTACAGCTTTTAGAAGGTGGGACAGACGCTAAAGCCGACTAAGTTGACAGTAATCTAGTGAGGCTCTCCACAGGGATAGATCGAACTAAAATCTGTGGGAATGGGGTCTAATACTTGCCTCCATTTTACAATATAATCTCAGTCGCAAGTTGAGAGACCAAAGTTCTAGTCAACTGATCTGTAATAAATCTGTAGTTTGTGACTAAAAAATAACAGTTTGATCCAAAACACTAGCCATTTCAGACTTTTTGGTGGAACAGGCTCAATGCCTATCTAGACATTACCTACTTCTAATCATCCTGAGTCAAATCGGACCAATTTTTATGGTCTTAAAGTTCAGTCCACCTTTCAGCTACCAAACCTCTTTTGTGTTATATTAAGAAATAATAAACCATTTGAAATAGTGATCAGGTTGGTACTAAAACCCTGCATTTGTTACTTGAACCTTAGTCACTGGTCTTTGATGTCAGACTAATAAATCTGCCATCTGACTGATAAAAAAATTGAATTTGACAAATTGACTAGTCCAATCAGACAAGTGGAAATTACAGCTGTCATTTTAGATTAATCTTCCATTATCTACATAATGTCATATTCGAATACATGTTAATTTTGATTTGCACTGGAAGCTTAGTATACTGAAGCCCACCTACTAATCCCAGTGAACACTGGGCTGAAAAGTTCAAGGTTAAGACTATATGCTCTCTCTCTCTCTCTCTCTCTCTCTCTCTATATATATATATATATATATATACCTGGTTTGAAAATACAGGTATGCAAAATAATTAATTTCCTATATAATATATTATGCAATAATCATATCGCAACATGATAGGTACCCAGTTGCTGGTGCTAAGCAGAAGCACATCAGAAGCATAAATACATGAATATATCTCTCGGCTATTCATTATATAGTAATAAAGCTGTCTCCCACACAGTATCTGTTCCAGTCCTATATTGTGATTTTTTTTTTTTTTGGGGGGGGGGGGGGGGGTAATTGGCCTGCTATATTGTGCCAAAAAGAGTTTTATGTAGCATTATCCACTGAAAGAACAGCAACTGAAAGAGAACCACACTGTAACTTTGGTGTTTTAAGCTCTGTGTTTAAAGGTCCTACAGTTTGAAAGGATGCATATTTTTAACTTTGAACCTCCTCCAAAACAATCCAGGGCACATTTGAAACAATTGTTTGTCAAATAGGCATGTCTATCCAAATAGATGGAAGTCTAGAAAAGACCTGTGTTCAGAGATAGTAAATGCAGCTTCACATTCCTCATATAGATGTAAGCACTGTTGGAGGCTAATACAGGTGGGTTAGGGGGAGGGGTGGTCATGGAAAAGAATTCCTGGCAAATTTCATTTCATAAATTACAGAGATGTGGATAATCTTTTCAATCAATTTAATGTCAGAGTGATCCTCCCCTCTGTCAATCAATGTCACAGTGATCCTCCCCTCTGTCAATCAATGTATAAGCAATCCTCTCCTCTGTTGATCAATGCTACAGTGATCTTCCTTTGGGTTGATCAAATGACCCTCCCTCTGTCAATCAATGTAACAGTGACCCTCCCTTCTGTCAATCAATGCCACCCCCCTCAAATTAATGGCACAGTGATTCTCACCCCTAAATTATTGAACTAAATTAAAATTTCTGTATAACCAAACCAGCTTTATCAAAATAATCAATAGAACAAAAAGTAACTCACTTCTTATCATCACCTAATGACTTACATAGCAAAATATCAACTGAATTCCATACATAGCACATTTATAATACCACTCAGCCTCTCAGGTTTTGTGTTAACATCTAAAGCAATGATTTATGATCCAACAGCCAAAAAGAAATGTACCTTACATCTATGTTTACTTAAATTAATAGATTTATACGACTCTATTCCTCATTTTCCTCTATGAGCCATTTATTGATGTTTATGATCTTCCCAGAATTTGTAGCAAAATATACCGAGCATTTTAACCATCTCATGCAGCAGACGGCATATTTTTGCATATTTGCAATATGATCATACAAACAATTGCTGAAATTTCATGATAATTTTCACTGATTAATTATAATTATTCCAATTATAATTGTAATTAATTATAATTATTATTTCAATTACAATTGAGATTTTTAAACCAAACTGTTGAAATTTTCAAGATGCAGACTGAGCACTTGCCTAACAGGTAATGGCAAGATTTTTTTTTCTCTTTCAAAGACACTAACTACTTTGACTGAATCTTTGCCAGCTGTGTAGGGCCTCTACTGTTTAACTCAACTTTGCATGCATTTAATGTTAAACATGGCCAGTGTTGAAGAAAAAATTACATCTGCACCTTGAATATTTCATTATCACTTTTCAACACGCTTATATGTATAGAGTAGAAGATTAACAAGATATTTCAGAAAAAGAAATTTGAAAATTGATAATTTTACATCATGCAAAATTATGCCACCTTGCTTTGCTGTAAGCAAAAGGGTTTGATATAATCAATTTCCATAGAATTAGGCAATATTAAGACGACTTGCTTTTTTATAATGCCATGCAGTTTAATCTCCCTTGTCTTCAATGTTATAGATTGAGATTTCTACATCCAATGCAGATCAATGGAAAGCCATTTAACATTCAAACCACAAGAATAAAAATGAATAATAATGAAGACAAAGGAGTTTATTTGCCATGATATCTGACATTGGTAAATTCATACTTGTTTCCAAGAATCAGTGTGATTTCCCCAGATCCCTGGCTCATGTGTGGTTCCATTCCATAAGATCAACCTACCTTCTTGTAGAACATCCTCGATTCCAAGCTCCGAGTCTCCAATCTGGCCCTCTCCTAAATCTACAGGCTCGAGACAAGCATCAATTTCATTTTCTGTTTCATTATCAAGAGTTTCAACTGTATCAGGTGTCTCATCAATAAGAGCTGGTTCAGATTTAGAAAGAGGCTCAGATATTTCAGGAGGCTCTGATTCAGTCAAAGGCTCTTCTAAAGTTAAAACAGTCAAAATGCTAAATACTTATTCCATTAAATATTCTTTTAACTACTTGTAGGCTGCAGTGAATTTCTCAACATGGTGAACCTTTCTCTTAATACAGAAACTATACCTCTTTTGCACAAGTTTTTACTTTACTTAAATGTTAGGTGTTAGGCAATAACAACCACTGTTAGTAAGTCAAACCATCTGTTTCCTTTCCCTTTCCCCTACCATTAGTACTTTAAGTCTTTATAAAGTCAACATTTTTGATAAAAGAGATACTTGTATGAAATGTTTCATACCTTGCTCTTGCTGCTGGACATAACCGCCACTGGGGCGTACGGGCTGATGCTGGGGTGATGATGGCGGCGGAGGCTGGTACTGCTGCGGTGGAGGCTGCTGATAGCCTATAGTAGGTAGATAAAAACAGCATGAAAATAATCAGGATTGTAACCCTTGTTAATATTCCACATTTTTTCCCTTTTTCATGTTTTAGGAGGAAAAAATTAAACAAGTTTTCATTCATATTTCTCTTCTTTGTAATCCTTAAATAAACTCATTATGTGATGTCATGTTGGTTTTATTTATTTATTATTTATTTTTTTATAGCCAAATACATCTGTCTTTAATTCCTATTTATTTGTGAAAATATGCATACACATCTCTTGGTAATTTCCATGTGAAAACAGTCGACAAAATAAAATAAAATAAAAAATGAAATTAAAAAGTAGGACAGAGAGGGGCAGGAGGAATATAGGTGCAAGGGGTTAACACATGTTTAAGGTCCTAAAAGGGGCAAACAAAAGACAAAGCATTAACACCATTTTATGAAAAAAAAACAAAAAAAAACAAAGAAAAACATTTACAAATGAAAATGAGCTGTGCTTAACAAGACAAAAAAGGAAAAGGTATAAATCAATTCAGAGGGATACGCTGAAAATAATTATTCACAACAAGGTGCAATAAGCATGCTTTTGTGTGTAAGTAGATAACACCTAAAAAAAAAGAAAAATAATCAAATGAAATTACAGAATAAAAGATGACTAAAAAAACTTTCATTTCATTTATCCAAGGTCAATTTTTCACTTGATCTTGCTCTTTACACTGCTCCTGAACTGGCCATCTTAAAACACAATATTATGTCCATGCAAAAGAACAAACAAACAGTTTGTTGCAAAAAATTTACTTAAAAAGTAGAAAATGGGTATGGAACAAATGGGTATGAATCTATAATCACGTGGCATGCATTTACGTGCCTCATGCAGAGTTTTTCGGAGACTACGTTACCTTGCCCCGTTGAAGAAACACCACCAGCTAAGGAACCATAATTTTCATTCACCGGGTCATAATCAGCGATTGAACCTACTTTCCTGCGATCCTGAGGTTGCGTCTCAACTGCAGTAAGAAGAGAAAGCCACCCAAGCCTTGTTAGTAGGCAAAGAATAAGGGGTATAAAACAAATTAAGCATCAAAACACGGAGATGGAGGAAAATGATGGAGAAGTGCACGTGCTGGCAGTGTTTGGCTAAGGAGGAGAGGAAGTTTGAAGATCAGTCATGCTTATTTGTATATCTGTCATTTGTCCATCCGTCTGATCAGTCCGTTTTGAGATAAGTTTTACCTTCTCAGTCTGTATACATGTGTATAATAATGTTGTTAAATTCTAAAATACATTGTAGTTTCCACTAAACTTTGAACCTGACATGAAAGACCCTGACTTTCTGAGAAAGTGAGGAACAAATTTACATGAAAGAGAATGAAAAAGCATAAAAAATGCAGAAACAAAACACTAATTTTGGGTACATGACCAAACATGTTCTCAGGCACAAAGTGCAACTTTGGTACGCCTCCTTTCTAGCGAAACACTGCATACGTGACAACACATGATTTTCGTACTCTCTCCCATTTTGTGAGTGTTGTCTAGTTTGTTCTTTAGTTGCTGTCAATCCAGGTAATGATATAATGACTTTTTCTTGTCTTAGGCCAAAAAAAGCCTCAGATTTAACATACTACTCAAAATGGCCTAAACAGAGAAGTCTCCCCCCCAAAAAAAATAAATAAATAAATAAAAATCCCCTAACCGTCTGTGGACATCTTACCCCATGGGTTTTCAATCTTTGGCTTCTGTCCTTAACACATATGCTTGACTTTCAAACGTAATCATAAAATAGAAAGTACCACAGCCACCAGAGCCAAAATTTCAATTATATTGATAATACACATTCATTTTGTTGCAAATACAAGGTAGCATCCTATATGCCAAACGTGAATTTTAGAAAGATGCACGAAAGAGTTGTTGAAAACAAAATGCAAGCCTTACACATTTTCATGTTAGTTTTCTTCAGTAATTACCTTAAAATCCTATTTTCCAAACCCAACATTACAACACATTTCCCATCAAAACGTACATGACACCACTTTCCTTTATGGATGCAAAATTACCCACTCAAGACAATCAGTACTCAAACAGCAACAAAAACAACCCATACAACACTTACAAGCAATTGAACATAGATTTTTGATCATTAAAGAAACGAGACAATTATTGGTAAGATAAGAAATTTCTGGCAAAACTATATAAATAAATAAATAAATAAATGAAAAAATTCAAGGCAATGAAAATCTACCACCACACAATCTACAGGTATCTGCACAAAAATCTACATTATACCTTGAAGGTAAGTTAATTTAAAGATGTGATCAAAATGCCGCAGTTTTTTTTTTTTTTTCTTCTTAAGTATAAACTTTCAGGATTAATGGTAATCATATCAATAAGTCCCCCTCCAAAAACATCTTTCTGTATGTCATAAAAAAAAGTTTTAAAACACACAACACTCCTTATTTTCACTGCACTAATTTCATTAAAACAAAGCATCTGCCTTCATAAGTTCAAAAGAGCTTTTGCACTGGAGCTCTTGTTCAGTGTGTTTGTGTGTGTGTGAGGGTATGCATGCAATCATGTGTGTGTGTGTGTGTGTGCATGCGTGTGTGTGTGTGTGCATGCATGCGTGTGTGAATGTTATTTCTACAATTTATTAACAAAGTGCTATCATCAAGTTCTATATGAACACCCAGTATACCTCTTCCAGAGTTATACACTTGTGTGCTCTGCACTTTAGCACTGTACGGCGAGGGGCGGGCTTCCTCTCTCATCATCGGGTCGTAATCGGCCAGGGAGCCAGGCTGGCGACGGTAGGGCTGGTTTGCAGGCATTGGTTGCCCTGGAAGGGAGAGCAAATATGGTGGAATGAGGGTTGAGACTTTTCATGGTGTGGCATATTAGCAGATTAGCAAGGATGCATTGAGACCGCTCTAACATAATTTCAGATAATTCCATTAAAAAAATAAAAATAAATGATTGAAATTTTGTCACAAATTTTGCATTTCAATACTGAGCATTATCAAATTTTGACTCCAAAGATATTTCTGAGCTGACCTCTGAATAGCAATTTTGAGGACTAGATTGTAATTTTAGTATAAAAATGGGTGACTTCATCAATTAATATAGTACAATATCAAATGCCCAGTAGACTCCACATAGCTCAATTTAACATTCATCTTAAATTTTGAAGAACAGACTTTTCTCTTTGGTATTGGCTAAAACTTAAGAATATTGCCAACTTTGAATTTCCATTTTGAACTAATTTTTCCGGTCCTAAAGAGTCCGAGCTATGTGGAGTCTACTATATTTGACCTCAATTGCCTTTCATCATGGAAGTGAAGTGTATGCAAGCCTTCCAAATGTGTACTGACGTACAGACAAGTATGGTACTACTCCATATACCACATGCACTAGGGGGATAATACTGTACGGAACTTTTCACATCGAGTGTTATACTTAACTGGACCAGTACAACTCTACAGGGTTTTTACTTTGGACAGTGTTTCAGGTATTTACTAGTTCTTTACAAATCCCCTTCCTGCTATAAATTTATAAATTGGTTGTGTCGAGTGATAAGGCTCCGTTAGTGGTCTGGTCCAGCTTAGTATACATATCGATGCAAAAAAGGGACTAATTTTCAGTTAAACTGCTTGTCATGACGAAATTTCAAAGCCTGAACATGCTTTCAACCATTACCCAAGGTCACAAACCCAAGTTCTACTCAAAATTTTAAAACTGATTGCATTCACATGATAACATCCTTTCTGAGAATATAATATAGATGTTACTCTATCTTTTCAATGGAGGAAATTGTGAATTTTACAGATAACGTATTTAAAGTCATGATTTCTCAAAATTAGAACATTTCTTTTAAGTGGTAGCAACAACACTTAAAAGCAAGCTACTCTACAGTTCTGTTCTATGCATTAAAAGCACCACAAATGCTTCATAGAAATATAATTTTTGTGATTATGAAATTAAGTATCTTAAAGTTTGATTATTTTTTGCCCATTGAAAAGATTGAATAATTACTGTTATAGTTTTGCAATGCAGATATCATTATTAAAAGCTCCATCTAAAAAGAACTTGCTTTCGCAAATGGGTGAAAGAGATATAAAAACTTTTAAGACTTCAGCCAACGCCTTTTCATATCATCTGAAACCAGCCATATCTAAGCAAGATTTGTGCATGACTTTAAGATATAAACATAAGTTTTTGGAAATAGATATCTGTACATTGTGTCAAGGTATTGCTGTTTTTTCAACGATAACAATTAATCAATAGTATATCATGTCCATTTTCATTATTAAGTTATGTGTTTCTTTAACTTGCAAATCTGTTAAGTCTGAATAATAATAATAATAATAATAATAATAATAATAATAATAATAATAATAATAATAATGAAAACAAAATAAAATTATAAAAGAACAGGGGTCATTTAAGGGATATGTGCATGCCAAGTTATTCTAAAAGTTGAATTTGGTAAACACAGAATGGGGACACACCAAAACAAAGCAGGCATTTTACATGAGACTGTTTGGAGAATTCAATTTAAGAATATGGATGTTTCAAAGAACAGTTAAAAAAAAAAGTGGGCTTGTTATTTACATTCACTCAAAAGTTTTATCCTGTTATTTCAGTTTTAAATTAATGCAACAGAGATAAGATCTACCAATAATGTTTTTATCTATTTCTAGCAAAATGGCCAAAATTTGTTTTACAAGACAGAGATGCAGAAATTTAAAATGCCTTTAGGGAATTTCTCAGTCATTCTACAACATTCATAAAAGATTAAATTTCAGATAGCATGCTATTCATCATCTTTCAAGAATTATTTATAAATAAAGAATACTGTTAGTAAATATTCCATTTCCACTGTAACGTAAATCAACACCCACCACAAATATTTTTTTATATACATTTTCCATTCATTTGAAAGGACTATTTTCAGCACAGATTGCAATTATATCATTTTTTTCACATAATAGAAAAAAAACATTGGTTTCAACAAAACTTGTCAATCTATACATGTATATCTATTAAGAGGGGATTCAGAACAAGTCGATCTGCCAACTAACAGATCCGTGGATCAAAAATGGCTGACCCATATTAATGCAGAGCCCACTAATCTGGTCTCCCGGCCTCCCCACACGCCATTAAACAAATTAAATCACAGCTCCAAGGTTTAATTGCTAGACACCTGCAGGGATGGGGTGCAGGGACACCATTAGCGGATTAGCCAGCTGTGCTTTAATGTGGCCGGTCAGCCATATTTGATCCGCAGATCAATTAGTCCTCGGATCAACTCATTCAGAATGCCCTCTAAGCTGGAACTTTGTTCATGGTGGTATATTATAAGTTGTGTAATAACTAAAAAGTGTCCCTACTGTCTTGTGGTGCATATCCTGGAGGCGGGGCAGAACCAACATCATACTCTGTAACAAAGACGGAAGGGGATCATCAACGGAAAAGGGGGTGGAAGAAGGTTGGGAGAATGGGAGGAGAGAGAGAGAGAAAGAGAGAGAGATGTGAGAGAGAGGGAGAGGTGCAGAGAAAGGTGATTAAGACCACAATTATGAACATTCTCCCTTACAATCACAGATGCACACACACACACACGCACACACACAATTGTGGCCCTTGATAATAATAACAAAACTGAAATAAATAAGATGAATAAAAATCTAGTTGTACCAACAAAAGGAAAGGAAAGGGATAAAACATAAAATACCTACTATAATATAATATAACAACCAAAATAAGACAAATGAAGTTTTTAGATAAATCAAATTTTATCAATTTGAATAAACATTTCTATCCATGTCTCATTTGATATTATTTCACTAGACATTTTTA
Organism: Lingula anatina; assembly: GCF_001039355.2. The sequence goes on from NW_019773981.1 coordinate 64,818, forward strand.
TTTACATCAGTGTGACTAAAACATTTATATCACAATTAACTAAGACTCTTCTTATTCAATGTTTGATCAATTAACTGAATTCATGTCTGATTAATGAAAAAGCCAAACTAACACCGTTTAGTTTAAAGACACTAATAGCTTTCAGACAGAAATAAAGCCAACTATTTTCATAATTAATATCATTTTACCATTATTGCTAATCAAACAATTGATTGTATGATATTTTTTTTACTCATTCAATTTTTTCAAAAATTATTTTCTTGATCAGTGTAAGAAGAAAATGTTCTAGCCCTAAATCTATATATACTAGGTATTTTAGTTGCAGAAATCGTCCATTCTGGATTCCTAAACCAAGAAATACCAATTATCCAGACCATATTTAAGAATATGCTTTGGGTTCATAGAAGGCAGTAAATTAAAATATAAAACATTTGAATTATAGGCTGTGATATTAATCTTAAGCCTACTTGATATGGCTTCTAAGTTGGATAGTTTCAGAAAACCTTGAAAGCCAAGATCAAAGCAAGAATAAAATGTTACTTTTCTAAGAATATGGCAAAGGAGAAAAACAGAGATCAAAGCAAGAGGAATGCATTCTCTGGCATTTGAATACCCAATATATTACGTGGGCCTCATACAAGTACTGTAATCATTGGTGAAAACTGAAGTGCATATACTTATTTGCTTTAAAGAGTAAAGCAAGCAGTATATCCATCCTCCCTCATTCAGATGCATGCAACAGATCATCATTATCACACATTAAATAATGCATCATGGGATATCATTTAAAATAAAGGAAATCTCTTGAACAATTAAGTTATGGAAAGAGTGGAATTTATGGAGAACAAAACCATTCAAGGTTTACAATTTGCTGAAAGAATCATGATGGTGACAAATAAAGTAACTGTAATTCTGGGATTCCTCTTCTGGTTGGGAAATTGGAAAAGTTAAATAAATTTAACAAACTAGGTTTCCATTGGGCAGCAAAAAACCTTGACCAATAACAAAGCAAAGGTGGGAGCTATATCTAAGAAGATTGTCAATTTACCCTGGTCAGGACGCCTCTGTTCCATCTCTGCCTTCCTCTCCAATTCCCCATGATAAGCCACGTTACTGATGTTCTGGGATAACTTCTTCACGCGAAGGTTCTCTGGATCGTCTGCCACAGATATTTTGCTTCCCTTCTGCTTTTCGAAATCTTGATGGTACTTGATCTAGAAATGATTACACCATGACTTAATCCCATGACTCAATAGTTCAAATGAGGGAAATGTATCTAAGCTAAGTAGGATGTATCTCAGTTATATGGCTTTTTAGTTCAATTATCTCACATACTCTGACATTTTGCCTTTGTCAAATTCCTGCCCCCCCCCTCCCCCTTAACAGAGATTTAATAGAAAGGTCAGTGCCAACTGCAGCACAACTGACACAATTAAGCAAATATCGATTGAGCCAGTTTCAGAGAGGATATATAGTTTCACTAATGGCATACCAATTCTTTAAAATGCATTCCACTTATCTGAATTGCTGGAAAACTTTGGTTTTTGTATTGATCTGTGTTGTTATTACATTGGTTTAACAATCAAATTTACAAGTCAGCACATGAGGCAGAAAATTCTAAAAAAAATCTGTCAAGAATTGGTATATATTTGGTGTGTGGGCATTGCCTTTTTGATTAAACATAAATGCCTGTTATTAAAACAGCAAATTTCACTACCTAAAAATGAATATAAATAAATAATTTTACAAAAATCTTTAAATGTTTTTACAGCTAAAAAACATGACAAATTCCTTTAATGGACATCTTTTATTGCCCGCTTTTACTGCATCAGTTTAGTGCCTTCACTATATAAAACAAAATGAACTGAGTCAATTTGTATCTAAAGCACACTGGAGTTAATGTATATTAGTAAATTGTTTTTCTGTCTAATCATTTTAGACATGAAAAGACACCTTTAGGTCCAAGCAATAGGACAGAACTGGTTTAATATAGGAACAAGGCTAGTAATGGGACACCACATCACTAATTGTGCTGATGCCCTTCATGAAAGAATCTATGGTCAGAGGTGACTTCAACTTTGAGACCACAAGTTGTGGCCTACTTTTATCCAGAAAAAAATCAGCAACAGACTTGTTAAATTTTTTTTAAATATGGATAAAACATGTATGTTTTCTTAACTCTTATAAAACAGATACAGATATCTCAATTTGAGAACATTATTTCAGTTTTAGTCTTGACCAAGGAAGAGTAAAAGCTAAGACCTTTTTTTGGAAATAAATATTTTGCCCCGCCCCCCAAATGCCCTTGTCCTGGTTATTGTCTCCTAGTTCTCTGCTTGTTTCTCTTAGTATATATGTACTTACATTACTCTGTACTTGTGTGTTCTTTGCTATTCTTCTGTTTTCTGGTGTATCTGCTACCGCTGTGAATTTGGTGGTGGGATAATGGCTGAAGATGACCAGGCAAAAAAATACAATTATTAATATGAAATATTTATTTATCTAACATTTGTTTAGTGTACCAGGAATATATGTTAAGTGCATAACAGAATCTCCTGGAAACCAGGAATTCCAGGTGCAGGAGAGAACTTCTAAGAACAAGTCAAAATGGCAAGAAAAGGTAGTCCTTAATGAATTCTAAAGGAAAAGCACTTGGCAGAGAGAACTACATCAGGAGCAGGTAGTTTAGCAGGTGCTTGATCTGCAGCCTGTGAATCCCCTGGATCTGTGGCTTGGTCAGACTAAACTGCCTTGAAATTAAAGGGATAATAACTCTTTGTATGAGATCTATATTTCACAATAAAAACCTTGTGAATAACTCGTAGAAATATAATATATTCTGTTTTACCACAAAAACAGCAGTTATAGCTTTTATTCTGATATCTGAACTTGTCTTTAGACCACGTGACCTCCATTGATGTCTATACTCTGTTAAAATCTCTTAAGAGATTTTAACAAAAAACCAAACTTTTTAGAAAAAAACCAGGGACTAACTTTGAATGTAAAAATGGATTCATTAACCATTGGTAAGTATGGGAAAATTGTTGTTTACTCCAGGAAAATTCATTTTTTGGCCGAAACGAAGAGTTATTATTGCTTTAAGGAATCATTCTCAAAAATTTACAATGCTGATTATTACCCAAAACTCAAATAATGTGGGCCTATTGTTCATAGGTTTGTTATAAATAGCAATAGACTAAAGTTATGCCTTTCACAGTTTCATGCAATGTGAAGGAGTGACAGGGAGCAAAGAAAAACAGCTATCTTGACCTAGCATTTTGTTATTATAGAGGATGGGTAAGACATTAAACAGGTTCTGTCAACTTGTATTTTACACGTACCACATTCGTTAAAAAATGTATACATTAGAAAGGCTCATAATTTCAATTGCTCAACATTCTTAAATTCTGCATCCATGATATCCTCTTTCAAGTAATGATTATAATTGGTTCAAGGTCAGCAAGAAAAAGCAAAATCCACCATTTTAGCGCACAGGGGTACACATTCTTGTTGTTTTACTAAGCAATCATTCACGGAGCAGGTTATGCTGCAAAGTTGTATTTCTAGTCAAGCTGGATCAGCCTTATTCTATTTTTATTCTGTGCGGGTAACCTCAACAGGCTACCTGATTGTAATAAGCTAAACATAGGAAGTCAATCTAAGGACAAATGGCTAGAATCTCTATTGCAATGGGCAATAAAAGGATTAGATATACTTGCTAGGGTGAGGTAATCGTAAACTGACAGTCAGCTAATGCAATGCTAGGCTAGGTCTACCCAATTAGGAAGGAAACACGACTAATCTCAGTTTGGGCAAAGGCTGGTTATAGCCAGGTTTTGCCTTTATAACCTCCATAATGTCTGTATCTTAACCAAGATGGATGTACACAAAATCCCAGGGCAAAATACGCTGTCAGCTTTTTAACATAACAATGTGGTAATAATGATGATCATGAGTATCTTAAAATGACTCTTAACCACTGGCTGTAAATGCCAAGTGGCAGGTCACTTAATATCACTGGTAAAATATGTGCTTGAAGGCTTCACAGGCGGAATGCAGGCTGGATTCCTTTTGTGTTAACCTTGGAAAATAAATATTTAAGGACATGGGTAAAGACTGAAGCAAAATTGGATGAAACCTGCCATATTTTTTACTAAAATATTGACTGAGTGAACAGGTTTATAAGATTTAGTAGCATATTTTCAAATAAATTAAATAATACTAATAATATTGATAATATCTTAATTCTTTTCTAAAATAAGTTTTAGCAAATAAGTAGAAACAACACTCACGTATTGCAATATGGCCTCTTGTCATAGCCTTTGTAGTTCTTCATATTCAATGTCATATTGCAAACCTCGCACTTAAAACACATCTTATGCCAGACCTAGAAATAAATAATAATATTTGAAATTACTTATATTTGTCAATTATATATGATTTTCTTATTTTTTCTCCGACAAAACTAACATACAAACTGCAATACAGAGTCTACAATCAGGCAAAAAAGTGAATATTTGGAAAAATATTCCAAATAATTTGTTGATATGCTAAGTATTAATTTCATTATCAAATCTCAAGTATATTAATATATGAATGCAAGTTAACTTTCAAAAATTATATTCATTAATATTACTTGCTGTCACTTTTCAGTGTCACTGTCAGTGAGAAAAAAAACCAAAAGAGCATATCATCCATGAGATTTTTTTTCTCTTAGGATCTTATCCGAACATCATTGATTAATTAAATCAGAGAAGTGATGAGGACCCATGTTTTGATACCCCTTCCTCCCCTCTATCAGTTATATAAAATGATCACAACTAATCAGCTGTAAGACAAATATTACAAGTTAGGGAAAACAAGCATGTGTTTTGTGTTTTTACAAATTACTGTTACCCAAATTGTAACAAGAGGATATTGCATTAGGTGCTAGGTAAACAGAGAAAATGGATCAAATATCATATATTAAAGAATGTATAAGACATAAACAGCATTATACAGCATGTTGAGACACACTTTATGATTAGTTTGAACCAAATGGTTCAAAACAGGGAAAAGTCATAAGTCTCATTTACACACTGTGGATTGGGGCACACAGTTCAAACCATGAGGTAAAGAGTGGATCTCCAAAATTCAACGTCTGACCCTGAAAATTATAAAAGTTCATCTCTCAAAATAGACAACCAAATTCCATCTAGGTTGAACTTGAAATTAAAAAAAAAAAAATCAAAGTTGGGGTGTCTGTAAACCTTTAAACTCCCGTGCCAGAGAACTACTGTACTAGTATACTCATTTATGGATCCAAAATGTCACATTGGTAATGATGAACATGGATTCCAGTGAGGAGCACAGACTATGTGAGAAGAACTGAAAATACTCAGTTTCAGGGCCCAATGCCTGTGTATTAGAAGTAACAAATGGATATAAAATGCAAGGTAATTGACCTTACCTGAGATGAGTACCTTGAAATACCTGGCAAAAGCACCTGGAGTACCCTGTGGACCACACTCATTGCCAGATTAACTCTGACCAAACAAAGTAAATAGACATGAACAGAGCATGATGTGATTTCAGCAAAACTTTTGGGTATTCTTGATACTTGCCATAAGAAAGAAACCCCCTTTCTTTTTTAATCATAGCAATAACTTACGACTTAGGAGATGCAAAAAATCCAGAAAAGTGAATGACAACACCAATGGCAACTCAACTGTGAAAATAGATGCGGTTGATGGCTTTGTGTACAGATACTTTGCGTTGACCATAAAAAATTCACTGTGGATTGAAACTGATTCTGAGTTGTACATGTATCTAACTTGGAAACACTGTGACTGTGGTATTCAGGGCTTTAGAGTAGGTTCTATTTCTGTAGCCCATTAAGGTACTGTGTTACCTGGAAAAACACACTGCATACATGATACCACGGTAATGTTTCTACAGGGAAAAGATACCCAGAATCTCCAAGAGGCATCTAAAACCTGTTACAAGGCAATCTCTATTTTAGCCTGCAGTAAGTTGGACATCCGCTGTGCCTTTACAGAATTACAACAAATTCGCTGTGATCTTGGGACCTCACAAGTTTCAGCTACAGATTTAATAGGGTATAAATAATGTTGTATTTGCAAAACAATATGCTGACTTAAGTCATAGTCAGAAAGAACTAAAACTCAATTACTGTACTAGTAAACAATTTGAAATTCATTCAAGAAAAGCGTACTACTAAAAGAGTTTAAAGGACCCCGCCCCCTTCTGAAGTTCCCCTTGTATTTGCACATTTCATATATATCCTACTAGTCTCAACATTCTAAATGTTTAAACTCCTTGAAACTGCAAAAGGACAAAACCTCCCAAAAGAAGAAAAATCCCCATGTATGGACACACTCCCAGGCTCAGGCTGCTCACCACCGTGTGTTCAGTATTTTTACTGACAATAAGTGAATTTAAAGGGGCTGAAATGGGTACTAATGGAAAGGTTAAACAGAGCTAAGGTGAGCTGTTAAATGAACTACCAACACCTTGTGTGCATCTGCCTCACGCCACCTTTAAAATTTCCAAAAACATTACCTCATTTCATTTTTTCCTAAAAAATTGTTATGTGTGTAACTGTTTGTTTTGATACAATGCCTCTCTGATATTCTTCAGTAAACACCTATAAAATTTTTTCACTGTAGACCATTGTGTTAGCTCAATTTAATCTATTTTGGGTATTATAACTCTGCCTCCACCCTTTTCAGCCCATGATGCCCTCCTTTCTAAATCGGCCTTTTACTATAGGTGTGCATTCCTGCACATTAGTTTTCCAAAATGTTTCATCTGCCTCCCATAAAATTTCACGTAAAAGAATGTTTTCATAGTGTGGAATCTGTAAACTGCCCAAATAAATTGCCCAACAGATAAGAACTAGCCAGGAAGGTTGAGAACAATCTCTACCAGTTATGGCACATTTTACTATTGGGAAAGACCAATGCAACATTTACATTTTAAAACAAACTGGCATGTCTTATGGTGAAATCCTGGTGTGGTCCAACTGGTATTTAGTAAGTTCAGAAAAAGCGGATATCCTACATGTCTCCAGGTGGGCTGACTTTTTTTTCAGGAATATATCTCACGCAGAGGATAGCACATGCTTTCGTAATCCTTAAAAAAGATAAAATGGTAGGCAGGTGTACTGATATAAAACTTGTGTAAACCAGGAGCATGTCCATTTTTTCTTAGTGTAAACTCCCTTCAATATTGTCCTCTATGGAATTTCTTGCCCTTGCTAGAGGATAAGGATCTCTTAACACACTATAAAGCACTTTGCAATTCTCAATCATAACTAAATACAAAGAAATCTGTCACTCTACTGCTGTTAGACATTTTCATTGCTCAACGATGATTTGATAACATTTATGGACATGTTCACAATTCTAGCAAGCTGCTAGTAACATAATAACAAGAGCTCTTTGCTCATTCTGCTTCCGGACATTCAAATTGCTCTAAGACGATTACTTTCCACACTGGGAACCACATTAACTTGCAGAGAGCACACCCTATCACTAGACAGTCAAAACATTTATCTTACTTAGATACAAAATTTTCTGCTCTAAAGACATTTCCAAATGGTCAGTTCACTATGAAAAAGTCTGAACTTTCATGCGTGCTAGGTCCATCAGTTTTACTGACCCATGCTGACCTACCTAACAACTTTCATATCAGGAGAATCAATTTTTCTAAAGACCAGTCTTATTGAAGGAGGGATGTGCTTCCACAAATAATTTGCAGATATCCAATGAGATCAAGAAAATTAATTTCAGTCCAACACCTTGACTTTCATTGATACTCTAAATTAGGTTTTTTTTCAAGGTTACTGGTTTGGTCAGACTGGCCGAAATTTTATTGAAGATGAATTTTTCTTGTGCAGACTGCTTAAAGGATATACCCGAAAGGATATGCCCCCTTATGAGATTTCACTAGATTCTAAATAGATTTAGATCCCACATGAAGATAGAACCATCAATAGAACGTTTTATTCACATCACAGACTTACAATCAAGCACCTGCTCCCCAAAGGTTCAACTGAATTCATTTTGCCAAAACCCTTCTAACCACAGCCCTAGGTCATAATGGATCAAATGAGTTCAAAAATGTTCAACTTGAAAATATCACCGAGGTCAGTTGACTTCTGGCTTTGGTCAGACTCCTCTTGGTATGAGAATGGACGATAACAGCTATGAGTTCACTCTAAGGTAAACTTTCTTCCAGCCAAATATGTGTCTTTGGGACCTGTTTCACAACCTGATTCAGTTTTAGCAAAGGTTGCTACGAATCTTAGCAAACTAAGTTGCATTTCACAAAGAATTAATGATAAACTGGACAAAAAATAATTTCATATTCCCACTTATCGCCAGCGTAATTAGAACATAATTAGAATAAGGCTCGAATTCTGACTATGCCAATGTGATCCCAGCAGCAATTTCATCTGAAGAGGACTCAGGCTGATTTGTAGAGACACTTACAACTTCATTCTCGTTATCCCTACACCATTCAGGGGTCAATTCCACCCACCTTCCTGGTGTTATTTTTCACCAAAAAGGATCATAAAACCCAAACCTATATTACCCAACACAGTTGCTGATCACTGAAGCTTGCCATCAATTTAAAGAAGACACCTCACAATGATGTGCTCTGACAATAACAACCCGCCCCCGTTGATATGTAAACACTGTGCTTACTGGTGCCCCTCAAATCATTCAATTACCTTGAGAAAAAAATCAGACATTTCAGTTTCACGCAGGAGTGAGAAGGGTTGAAGAGAAAACTCAGCCAATTCAAATTCATACAAGAGGAAGAGGTTAAAGAGAAATGCAAACTTCAATTTTCAGAGGGAATGGTGTGTGTGTGTGTGTGTGTGTTTGTGTGTGTGTGTGTGTGTGAGAGAGAGAGAGAGAGAGAGAGGAATGACCCTTGACTCACTTTGTCTAAACATTTCAACTCCTCAGTGGGATACACTGTCTTCCCACACTTTCCACAGTTCTTGATTGGCATCTTGTTGTTACGAGACCCCTAGATACTAGAAGGACACCTGGAAAGAGATAAAAAATAGAAAACAGTATTATGATAAACATTTAATTAGTAGTAAATTTAAACCTGACTGGTTCATGCAACCAACTATAAATTCCAAATATGACTCGCATGACCTGGAATTGATCGAAAAAGAGGGGGAATCTCCTGCACTAGGATACTTGGTTTTATAAGACGTAAATAGATAGATCGGAATACGATGAGATAAATTGTTTCTGTACATTACATTGAATTCTAATTCAAAATTTTATTAACAACTTATGAAGTGTGAATGTTTTCAACACAGCATACTTCAGCCTTTTAATGGACAACAATTGCCTTTCTTTTTATTTGATGAAGAACAAATTACCTTCTCCCCCATCTGTTGCATTTCTGCTTTGCCATCAACAGTATCTTAAAATGTTTCTGACATATTATAAACATAGTGAGTTCTCTATCTCTTTTTATCTGACCACCTTTTAGACTTCATAAACTGTGGTTATAAATCCACTCTCACTGTGACAATGACAGGGGACAGGGGTCACTGAGGGCATTTTACTACTATTATTATCTTCAGAAGCACTATGTACTATGAATAATGCACTGTCAGAACTGTAAAACCATAAAACATTTACCACTAAAACTTGCATAAAATTTACCCCCAGGCCCACCCCCAACCTCTCTCTCTCTCTCTCAAATTTCTTTTTGATGGGAGGAAGGTAGAGTTGGGTATGGGTTAAACCCCACTTATTTTGTACACTTGGCAGTGAAGAGGTATACGCTTTGCATCTCTTTTCTAGGAATGGTTAGGTGTGAATTCAATGTTCTGAAAAAAGCCAAAATCTTAGTCAATTTTGCCAAATTTAAATTTAAATTTACCCTAGAGAAAAAGGGCTCTAACAGTCAACTACATAGCCAAGATTAGCACTAACTGGGACAGGCAAAGAGCTAATTACCAGCAAATCACTCATACCACAGTCAATGCAGCTTGTCAGGCAACTCCGCTACACTCAACTATGTCAAATATGACATTTAATCGGGATGACCAACATGCTGATATCTGTGATATTTACTTCTACTGGGCCTTAAAGAGCAGCTGGTGACAACAACTGGGCGTTTTGAACACATGTTGGACAGCCTTAAATTGATGTGCTGACACGGATTTTGAAGTGGACATCAAAGTTGACAAATTAATCTAATTATTGCCTCTGCCAAGGAATTTTTTCGCCTTCTTTGGTTTGGTAGTTGACGGTCTAATACTATAAGTAATGGGCAGATATTGATAAAATTTTTAGGGCAGGTCAGAAATGGGCTAACTGAAAATGAATTAGGTTTAGATCAATTACACATTTAACTTTATTAGTAATAAAAATGAGAAATAAACTGCACTGGCTGAGGATTGCTCTCTCTCTCTCTCTCTGAGAACTTTTCTGGTTTAGATTTGAAATTGAACGAGATAGGTTGAGGTTTGGGGGGGGGGGGGGCGGTGTCTCAAAGTGGAATATCACAGTCAACAAGTACATCCAATTTGTAAAAGCTGCTGTGCTGAAAATAGCAGGGACTATTTAAATGACAAAGCAGCTTGGCAATTGAACTAATGAACTAACTCAGGGAAGTTTTATTGTGAATATTCATATCATTCAGAAAACAGTATACAGATTCCTGGGGTATGAAAACAGGACTCCATTCGATGCAATTAAACTGACCTCAATCAATAATATCAGCAGACAAGTTATCAAAAAAATTTACCACAGGTGACGTTTCCAACAGTAGGAGCTTTATCATGCTCATCTTTTGAGACACAAAGTGTTAAGTTAAGCCGTTCTAAATTGACTGGAAACAAGGCTTAACTTGTCAACAGAGCAGCTAATAATAACTCATTCTCTTCTAGTCCATTGGTGTGCGGTGTGTCGGTTTGTCTAGAGCATTAACACTGTATTATTTATTTTGGCAGGTAAACAGGGGCTACACCCATGATCCAGGATGAAAGAACACCACGCTTTGCATACCTGTTGAATCATCTATACCTCCAATTGTCCCGATGTTTATATGTAATAAGGTGGCAAGGCAATACACACAAATATTACTCAATGACTGTTATGCACTTATAAAATATCTACTCTACATAAATGATAGTCATATGATACTGATATGATACTTGAGCTGCCTCATAATATTAGTTAATTTGAAGAATATAAGTACTAGTATGTTCAAAATGTTCTGTGACAGATCAAATTCCAACTAGCGTGTGACTTGTAGTATGCAGGACATACTTTTTTCCATTGGCTTAGAGGCTTGACATTAGCATTGAAAATATTTACAAAATGTTTTAAAGATAATCTGCGTATGCTAATCAAGATAATGAAACTTAAACCCTTTTTTCTCTCTGCTCACCACTGATTTGGTAATATATTTGAGTAACTTAAGAGTCATTTTAAAATATAAAGGAATTAGTAGTCTGGTTTATGATGAATATATCACTTAAAATATTCTTCAGACCTGTCATACATATCACATATATTATTCATCATGACTTAACATAAATTAGATTTCAAAATTCCTCAGGACCTGCATATAAGAATATAACACCCACTTACATATACTTGAATGCATAAGTTCAAAGCAAGTAATTAATCATTTTCTAAAAATATCATATATCTTTATGGGGTCTTAGAAGTGGATAAAACACAAACTGGCTGCAAAACATCATGTTTTTCAACTGATGGGCTGTTTGTGTACTGTGTATATTCCCAGGATAAGCACTTGGGGTTCCCTAGAAATGTCAAGGTTAATGCCACTTATTTCTAGAGGAATGACAGGTACAAGCTGAAAAGTCTGAAGAGCTTATATAAATAATAAATAGAAGAGGAAGGCATTCGTATCATCATTTGCCCAGCTACAAAATGCCACATCCAAAGTACAGGGAAACTTTTTTCCCCTCATCTTCCAAGTGCTCTCTCCACATCATTTTAGTTTGCACGATGAGCTCTCTTTATATATATATATCCTATCCTGGCGGAGTGCTAACACTTGCCAATTTGGCCAAATGCTCAGACCAGCTTAAATTGGCTAATCAAAACAGCGCTGATTTGATTTGTTTTAGTCAAACCATTTTAAACCATTAGGAGAAAAAAGTAGCAAGCATGAAAAAGCAGTAAGCAAAATAATTGCTATCGCTACCCCAGCCATCCTTCAACAGTCCTCTTTTCCAGCATTACTACAATTTTCTACCCAACAATTTTATTTTCTTTCTTTCATCTTCTCACCCTTCCTCCTTTTTTTCTTTTGAAAAGCTTTATTCCTCAATGTTTCTTCTTTCAAAGATCCAAAAGAAAAAATTGTACCACAATACCACTTCCTTTTCACTCACAGATGTCTACTGTAACAATATTTCCAAACCAATTGTAATCAGTCTCCTCACATGACATGGTATGTACAGATGGCATCCAGCAAGTAAATTATTACTCGTAAGTCCAAAGTTTGGTAAAGTTGTGACCTGAAGAATGCAGAACAATAGTGCCAAATACCAAATTGTTTTGATAGATTGTCTTTTAAAATATAAATATCCAGTCTTTTTTAAATTATAGTACAGAAATATTTTTATATGCCAAAACATTCAAACGTGAGAATATATCCTGTGAAAGAATTTATGCTACATTCAGTTATATCTTTTGACATCATGCCGATTTCATAGTTCACATTAAACAAATTTGCCATATTAGATAGCATCTTGCCATAAGGAGTTACAAATCTAAATTGCACATAGATGGTTATTTTTATACCTAATCAACGGCAATCAAAACAGGAAAAGAGGGAGTATTTGGAAACAATGTAACCTAATGTATAATTTCCTTATCTATTGCTATGTTCAAAACTGTTCCAATAGTAAAAGCTTAGGTTCCGATTTGAAGGAGTAGACAATTAATTGCACCCACTGCCACTGTACTAACTCAGTGACTATGTTGACTACACAATAGGGGATTGCATTCAAGTCTTCTTCCTGAATTTAAAATCAAAAGGATTTTCATCAAATCAGTCCCGAAATCAACACAGGTTGAAACCATTTAATTCTGGAGACACATGCCATTAATGTGTTCCTAAAACATTTGATATAACCACATGACTTATGTACTAGTAGGTCTTATGTAAAAGTTCTTTGACGTCCATTTTCCTCATAATATAGCATCACAATGTCGAAGATATTCTGAAGATTATCATACAGAAGATGAATCACAGGATATCCTCCTTCATCATTTATAGTGTAGGACACTCTCCAGACATTTAACCACAATATACCCTATCTTCTTGCATCTGAACAAATCATATACACAAAAAATCAGTGCTAGTAAATTAAAAAAAATCTGAGGTCCTGAATATTTCTTTGGAACTTTCTTACCAACATTTTAAATAGTTGTTAATGGGCCTCATTTCCTCCATTTTTCATTAGCCCAGAATACAAGTACATGCACTCATAATACATTGCATTTTCATTTTTTTTAATACAACCTTTGAGAAGTGGGTAGTAATTTCATTAGAACTTGAAGAAGACAAGATGTGAAGTTAGACATGGCTGTCTAAAAGGTAAATAGAGAATTTAGAGATAATGAAATCTTGCGAGATGCACTTTAACCCTTTTAGGTCTTTAAGTAACACAGCTATTTGGCCGCAACTTACCAAAGGATATGGGTTTTAAATTTAGCTAAACTGTGTTAATGACATAGGAATACATATATATATATAAAAAAACTGATGACATGAAGTACAACATTTGATCGTCTTGCAAGAATAAAAACTTCACAAAACAGAATTTCAGAGTAATCAAATTAGAAATGAACAAAAGCAATAAATAAAATATGTAGTGTTATAGCCAAGTCTGAGTACGTCTTCAATACATTTTGATAAGAAAGACCAGCTTGTGCAAATGCACGAGTAATATCACAGGCTGCTTAAAGAACTTTAAAATCAACCAGACAACAACCTCTCTACCACGTATACTATGTAAAAAGGTCACTTACTGCAGAGTTATAAACTAAGCACCACTTTATGTAATCTCTCTGTTATAAATTTAGAAACACTTGGTGCAATCTATAAATCGCTCCACTTGTGGCCTTATGATCTATAACTTACAGGTAAAGTGTATTAGGGATGGATTTAGTGTGGGAGCCGTTTTGATTTATTCCAGATCTTTACAGTGTCAAGGCAAAAGGTGTTATAACACCACACTCACTGCAGTGATATACACCAACACCAACGCAAAAAAATTAAAGTTGTTGAAAATACTTAGAGCTGTCATGCTATAAGATTGTGGCTAGCAAACTAACTTCTACTTAAGCCAACTAGTATATTCTTAGATTTTTGCGAAACATTAATGGCTAGTCCAAAGTGTGAAAACCTCATGTTAAGGTAAATTCATTAATGATTAAGTCACCTGTATTCAGTCCTGACGCAGTGATATCAGCTTTAAAGTTATTCAATATACCTGTTTCAGCCCCAGTACTTTATGGAGATTAAAAACAGCGGACAGTCATATAAAAGTAATTATCCTGAGTTGCTAAATGCAGCTTTTTACTGGATCAATTATTGTAAACAAACTCGTGTTAGAAGAAATTGACAAGCGAGGTACCAGTAGCAACAAATTAGGTCAATGACACTTGCTAAAAATCAGTCACAGCTGGGACTCTGTTAAGTGATTTATCATTATCACATATACACTGTTGTACGCAGTTTTCGAAATCAAGCGCCAAACTTACCTTGTTGAAAATAAAACGTAAAATTTTGTACTCAAACCGGTGGGATCGGTTTCAAAATGGCGGTAACCCCGCCCACGTGAGTACTCACATACCATAAAAGGAGATAACCGTAGCGTACGTCAAATTCACAATTGAACTATATCAAATATCTTAAGTTGCCTTTAAAATACTTACTTGTATTCAAAGAACTTCTTTATCTACCGAATCCCAGCTCAACTCCAACAGGAGCGCTTGTTCCCTTGACCTAGGAGCCAACTTCCGTTTACAGTGAAATCGAGGTTGAACGCCTGCGCAGCTTGCACTTCCTCTTTCTAAAATCCAAGATGTCGAAGAGAGGTTTGTGTTGAAAGTTTTCAAATATCCACTCAATCCGACATTTAATATACCCTAAAGACACTTGCCTTTATCGTTATATATAAGAATAGAAACATAGCTAATGAAATCCAACTGTATTGCGGGACAAATTGAACTTTAGATGATAATAAAAAGCAGTATTTTTCCGAAGGGCACCTGCAACTCGAGGCTTCCCACACATATATTCACAAGCAAAGTTGATTCATTTTACTATTTCATCAAACTGCCAGAGGCCGTGGCATGTTGTATATCTTGCTGTCATGACCTTTGATCCTGCCCCCTTCAAATTTCGTAGGGAGAAATTTGTTGCTCGGGTTCTGCTCTAAATACATTTACACGTTTTCAGCAATTTTTTATGGCTATTTAATTTTACAATTCTTACGTGTGACAATTGTTTACAGGACGTGGAGGTTCCTCCGGAGGGAAATTCCGTATTTCCCTGGGTCTGCCAGTGGGCGCAGTCATGAACTGTGCTGACAACACAGGTACAGTGCTTTTCACATGTTTTTTTACACCCCTGTATTTAACCATTTTTTAAAAAACAAGAGGCGCTGTTGCATATGACTAGTAATTAAAATTTATTTTTTGTGTAAGAGCGTCAAGGTGCATTCTACCAGCACTGATCTCTGGTCTGTAATTACTAGAAAGTGTGGTAATTATAGTTAGTAAATGCAAGGTTACTATAGTCCAGTCTGGAGCAGGGATGAGGAACTGAAAAGAATTTGACTATTCATTTAACAAAACAAATCAAACGATCTACACTTGCCCTAGCTAACAGTTTCAATTGTCATTCTCAAGGCACTGACAAGCCTTAGTTTGAATGTTTTGTCAGACTGTAATATGGTCTCCAATATTTCCAGGTGGTAAAAACCTATACATCATATCTGTGAAAGGCATCAAAGGTCGTCTGAACAGACTGCCAGCTGCTGGCAGTGGCGACATGGTCATGGCTACAGTCAAGAAAGGAAAGCCAGAATTAAGGAAAAAGGGTAAGTCTAGTCATTGATGTATCATGTCAAGTGAGTCAAAACAGTGCAATGATCGGCCACATATGAGAAAATGTAATCTTCTTAGTTAGTAGACTTGGATCGAAATGTCTTGTTGGGCACAAATGTACACAATATGAGGGGCATGCTTATCTTAAAGACTTAAAAATACATTTTCATTCTTATATGAGACTGTTGATTAGGATGATTTAGATGATAATAAAAAGCAGTATTTTTCCGAAGGGCACCTGCAACTTGAGGCTTCCCACACATATATTCACAAGCAAAGTTGATTCATTTTACTATTTCATCAAACTGCCAGAGGCCGTGGCATGTTGTATATCTTGCTGTCATGACCTTTGATCCTGCCCCGTGTCATTTAAGAATGATATGAATAAGCCATGTTTTTGTTAAGGGTACAAAATTCAAGCACCAACAACTGGTTTATTATCAGTTCATCATTTAGCTTCTTTAATCATCTAGTTTTTTTTGTTTTTTTAATGAAATTGGATTGTTTTAGACCCGGAAAAAAACTTAATTCAGTTGTGTTTGGCATTAAGATTAAAGCAAGATTGTTACTCAAATCAGCATCTATTTCTGGTATTATTGATGACCTCCAATTTTAGATGTTTATCTGAGGCATCACAACTGCAATTTTTTCTTGGATTTTGAAGAATTGAAATGCAAGACTTTGTGTTCAGTGCAAACTCCAGCTAACTATTTTAGACACTTCATGTGGCAGAGGGTGCACTGGCTAGCTGTTTCTGCTCTGACAACAGCTGTTTCAAACCCACTTAATATTAACCCTCCTATTTTTAGTTAACACTTCTGGGTTTATAGTGGCGAGAGGTAAATTGTCTTCTTCCCCCTTTGTGTGTTGGCAACACATAAAAGTTGTATTCTGTGGTATACATGATATGCTTAACTTAATCAGGGTCTCTAAATGTAGCAGTCGTATGTTATTATTCTAGTCCATCCTGCAGTAGTGGTTCGGCAGCGGAAAAGCATAAGGCGGAAGGATGGGGTGTTCATATACTTTGAAGACAATGCGGGGGTCATAGTAAACAACAAAGGAGAGATGAAGGGTTAGTGAGCATGGGATGCATAGAGATAAAAAGTTGACAAAATGAATGTAAGAAAGATTCTGTGTTCAAAACCAGCAGAAAGTGGGATAAACAGACCAAAGGATTAGGTTTTTCATTCTTTTATTGGCATGAATTTTTATCTGTTGGTATGAAGAATAGAATGTCATAAATACAAATTGATTTTTTTTTTTTTTTTTTTTTGTAAATAGAATTTCCATGGTCCACTGTCTAAGAAATATATTCTGCATTAATTTTTTTCTTGACAGAAACGATGCTATTCTGACAGATTCACATTTGTTGTTATTTGTACAAATTAATAATTGTTATGTAGTAGGCTTGTTAAGGACCAAAAAATGGCCAAACGCTGCATTTTGTAGTACAAATGTCTAACTTGGCATAAATGTTCCTTGGGCCAAAAGAATTTTTTTTATCCAAAGAGACGCCCTCTATCGATACATTAATTAGCATAAATTATGCAAATTATGTGCCAAAATATAAAATATTTCATATTTCCATTAATTTTTGGCCTAGAAACATGTATAGATTATCAAACCTGACTAAATTAGGGACAAGGAACCCATTTTTGATCATTAGGAAGCAATTAGTGGCCATTTTGTGCCTCAAATCCAAGATGGCCGCCACC
>NW_019773981.1:83216-103405 GCF_001039355.2 Lingula anatina
GAATCGATATATATATCAAGTATAGTTAGACCAAACGCTTCAAAATTCAACATAAAATAGCAAAATTATGTCCATTTTCAAAATGGCGGGTGGCGGCCATCTTGGATTTGAGGCACAAAATGGCCACCAATTGCTTCCAAATGATCAAAAAAGGGTTCCTTGTCTCTAATTTAGTCAGGTTTGATAATCTATACATGTTTCAAGGCCAAAAATTAATGGAAATATGAAATATTATATATTTTGGCACATAATTTGCATAATTTATGCTAATTAATGTATCGATAGAGGGCGTCTCTTTGGATAAAAAATTTTCTTTTGGCCCAAGGAACATTTATGCCAAGTTAGACATTTGTACTATAAAATGCAGCGTTTGACCTCTTAACAAGCCTACTAATGCTCTCTGTTTCCTAGGTTCTGCCATCACTGGTCCAGTGGCGAAGGAGTGTGCTGATCTCTGGCCCCGTATTGCCTCCAATGCCAGCTGTATCTGCTAGATGCCCCTGGACGCCATTACAAACTGAACTCCAGGAATATAATGGACCATTTAATACCACCACCGACTGCTCCTGAGAGTAGTCCGATAACTGATTCAGCAATTATGAACGCTCCTTTTTCATGTACAGAAAAAAAGAAAATAATAATTAAAAAACCCTTGGAAGAGAAGTTTGTGTTCTTTTTATTTCAGTTAAAAATTCTTCAATTCTTATTTGGGTTTTGTGTTAAAAAACCAACATTGATTGTGGTTGCTTAGGAGGGTAATGAAATGATAAGCTGGAAGCAGACACTTGAAAATATGAGGAAAATGCATATTTGAGAGGCGTGTAAAACTGTACATTGGGGATAGAAATGAAAATCCACTAATTGTACATGTGGCATTTGCTTGTTGAGGGTCTTTTCTCAAATGGTTCAAAATTCCTTTCCAGACATCTCTGTAAATAACAAGATCCATCTGCACATGAAAGCCTACAGATGAAAAAAATCTTGTCCTTCATGGATGTGCTTCAATCATTTCTATGCAGGCTCTTTTTGAAATTGTTTTCAAAGAGTTCTAGACAGATGCTTGAAATAATTGTGTTCCCACCCACCCGTAAATGTGTACTGTTAAGGTCGTGTACCATTTTCACCAATTAAATCACCTCGATTTACCTCTGCGGTTTCACTCAAGAAGACTTAGAAAGTGGCTGTTGAAGCAATTTATTATTCACTTGTTAATACCATCGTATAAATACAATAAGCCTCCTCATGGCCCCCATTACTTATATAATAATCATTATAATACTCTATAGTTGTGATTTATAATAAAAATATACACATGGAAGAGAGTAAAGGTGACCCATTTCAAGTACTGGCAAAGTCCTATCTCCTTGCTAACAAGAACTTTTTGGGCATGAACATTTTAACTTTTAGGAAAGGAAATAACTTTTATCAAAAGTGTACCTTCATAGCATCAATTAATCCGTTTTCAAATGCCTATATCACTGTTATCTCCCCCCCTGCTTATGTGAATAAGACCTTGCAAGCCCTCATGTAAGTGAACAAATGAACCAAAGCAATAGCGCATTCCTAATACATGCAGGAATGATATCCCTGGACCATGCTACATACTATTTCATATGTACAAATGTTTAACAATAACTGCCATCAAGTCTGGCGTAGCATTCACTTAAAAATAAGTGAAATGAGTGGTTTCTCACTAGACCAGGGACAACTGGCAAAATTAAATTTTTTTAGCGAACTTATCTTAAGCATTAAGCGAAACTTCTACACTAGTGGGAGGTTGAAATATTTTTTTACTCTGCTGTTAAACAGAGTGTCCTTCATTTCTTGGTCAGATCAGAGTTGCACTGGTTCTCGTGGTGAAATAACACACTGGCAAGTGTCTGTCCCTGAACTTGAAATCGATGTCAATTTGACTAGAGGAAAGGGGTGAAACTGCTACCACGTCCAAATTTACTTCCTTGATAGTAATCATGTTAGAACAATGGTATAAATGTGGGTAGGCTGGGTATGGTTATAATCCCCCAAAATAAAATAATCCCCTGCACGCAAGAACATGACTGGTTCACGATAAAATCCTACAAAATCTGGGAATCCAACATGGTGGATAAACCCTGATACAGTATAAAGTGCTCTATATTAATTAATAAATATAGTATAATTAACTTATAAGTGGTTCTTCAGAAGTCTATGCAGCACAGAGGGATTTCTGTGATGTAAGACATTCAAATAAAGTAGACCAATCATTTATAGTAATATTCCTTTTATAACCAATGGCAACATTCTCTCTTTCATTCACTGTAAATATAAATGGAACCTGCTTTCTAGTCATGCTTGGAATATGGCCAACCAAAATTACCAATCTATTTCTTAACTGGTGGAGGCATTCTTCGGTCTTCTATCACATTTCTATAGCCTTTTAAAGCAAGGAAGAACAAAGACACTGACAAAGTTGTAAAATGATAGCATTAACACCCAACCTTACAATTAGTTTGTAGAGATAAAAAAAATAAATAAAAAAAGTAGTAGTGCCTAGTAATTTACAAAAACATTGCATATATGTTTATATACTGGCTGAGGTTTATGTTACGGACTAGTATACAACTGAAAACTTGGAGTAAAATAAATATCAACATTATACGGATTGCATTAAATCTTAATATTGTTCATTAGCAACAAACTTATGGCAAATGCCATTTAATTCTTTAAATCCACCTTAAGGCAAGATGAAGAGACTACAAAAGATCTATTTGCACGTTTTCTTTCTCCTTTTTAGGCTAAATATGTTCAAATATGGATGCTATTTTCTTTGTCCACAAACAATGAAATTTCATGGAGAATCTAGCTTTAAACCACACACTTGTAGAGCAATACAGGTGTCTGAGGGTCTGCTGAAATAGGAAGTCCACTTCCACTTGATTTTAACCAGCCCCTCTTAGATCTCGACCCAATTACATCACACTTACCCAAACCTGTACAAATATAATGGAGGGCAGAATGCCTGTTACACGGATTCTAGAGTTTCTTTACATTGGTCTTTAAACCACATCTATTACTTCATTGCTTTAGTTGTGCAAATAACACAATCCTGGGTTTCAAAGTTTGCACATCTAACACAATCACTTCAATAACTGCATTTCTTCACTCTCCCATAGGGATATACACTAATTACCCCAGCCTGATTACAATGCCAAGGTTTTGCTAAGCATATAATACATAATAACCAGCTGTCTTCCACCCATTCCACTTTACATAAAGTAAAAGTATACTTAAATATCATTTCAGAGTAAAAATAACAGGTGCTAATACACTATATGATATATATATATATATATATAGCTATATACACTAGTATTTAACAGTTGAGTAAAACTTATCATTAGTGAACAATTGTTTTTCTAAGTGTTATAGCTGCATTGTGAATAAGTGAAAAAATGTATTTGTATATTTGTATGTTGATTTATAATATTTCCTTTTTTATGGTTTTAAGTATAAAATAATGGTGTTAAAAATGTAGTGACTTATAGCAACACAAAGTTTTTTTTAATTCTATTTTTCTTCTACAATAAGGGAATTTTTTTTTCTTTGTTCAAAAATGCACAAATCATATTTCTTTTTCAAAAGCAAGAACTTAATGTGACATATTATGTAAGCATCCACCCTCATTCAGAATTAATGAAAACTTTCCCTACTTTTTCCTGAATTTAATTTATGCTGCTCCAGCTTGACTACCCTTACATACACTGGAGTTGGAAGGGCTATTCACACACCCCTTTTGTAGAAAATAAATATCTTCTTTAAGATGTACAAAATTCTTCTACTTTTTCTAACTGCAATAATTGATGGTATATAGCTGTATAATTTAATATTTCCCAGTTATGTATCAGTATTAAATAGTTTGGTTCCAATACATATTCTCTCCTTGACGATGAAAGGTTCAAAGAGGTGGATGAACATTCTCAGGAACAAATATTTCCAGAAACTCTTCATCTCCACTGGAACTTCTTCGTATTCTCATTTCCTTGCGTTTGGTTGCCAGCATGCGTTTGCGTGCCTCGTCGCGCTTTTTGGCAGCCTCCGATCTTGGAGTCTTCGACCTTGGTGAGTGTTTCACTGGAGTTTTGACTTTGGAAGACATCTGAGACAGAAGAAAAAAACATTTCATTAGAAGGTGGTACTTGTCAGAGTTAATAAAATCCAACTCTCAAATTAGGTATTTGTATCCTGATTAAGACAGGCAGACAGCTCAAGATTTAATTTCTTTCTCAACTCAGGGTACATCCTGTCAGAGATGAACGCTAAACAGGGAATCAATTTCAGGAAAAGTTTTCGAAATGGACGGTGCATGAATCTAAGCTATTGACTTCCACAACTTCCGCATTTCCTAAAGAAAAAGAAAGAAGACGACCTTCAATGTGTTAACAGGCCTGCAGGTAGGGGGATCGAACAAACCTCCCTTTATGGCAGGGAAAAGGTCTGGGTAAAATTTGATCTAGGTACATGAAGGTTTCATGGTTTAAAGGTGCACTTTTTCAGAAAAAGGACTTCTCTCTTTGAAATTGGTGGCTACGGGTCTGTTTAAGAATCATGAATCCAATACCCAATTGTACATGACAAAATATTCCATACTCATGTAACATGGACTTAAAAAAACAAACAACATTAAAAACATTAAAAAGTTAACCATACCCATACAGGCCAGCAGACCCCACAACCATTTTTTTTCTGGTCAAGAATAGATTTTTGTCACTTTCTCACAAAAGTCTCCCTATTACTGTTCATAACAAAGAGCGCACCATAAAAAGTGAACCATCGACAGATAAATTATTTTTACACAGATGAAAGCTATTGTGTGCGCCAACATACAATTCCTTTATGAATGTCTTCTCCAATCTGCCACCCTCTTAGCAGCAATTGCTACAATAATTGACAAATATCTTATACTCTTAGATCACTAAAATGTGCAGCATCTTCAAATATTAACAATTATTAAAATATTTAATTACTTCATGGATAAAAACAAGGTATTTAGAAATATTGTTTGAAAAAAAAATGCAATCCTTAGTTGCTGGAACATGCTATTATTAAATCAGCATCTCAAGTGAAATGAAGGAGTGCCCATATTCTTGGGTATTGTAATTATAATTATAAATCCATTCTTAAATTTCTAATAAACCTGTTGCTCAGGGCTATAAAAGTGAAGTGGTATGGGTGGGAGAGGGGAGAGATGAACTTAAGATGATTTTAAAAATCTATCTGTGACTGTGTTCTAGAATAAGTATGAAAAATTATATGGTGCTGAAATAAATGCAGTTTAATTTATAATGCAATACTGGAATCAGAATGTTTTTCAAAACCAAATGTTTCAGACAAAAAGATTCAAATAGCTGAAAACTAATTTCACTTCCCAAACTCAATCTTTTTCACTAAAGATTTGGCATATTTCTTTTTTCTCACTCATCTAAAAATCTTTTACTGTAATACTCTAGCTCAAAAATTATTTGAACAAAAACCCAGAAAAACAAAGAGAAAAATGTGCTTGAATTGATATGCTGGTGTCCCAATATTCCAACTGTGTTCCACTAACGTCCTATAATACTAATTCTGTGGTACCAAATCACATGATAGAAGATAACAGCACAAAGAAAAACTTCAGCTACCACTAATAAACAAATTGTAATTCAATCAGATACAGAATAACCACTTAAGGCAGAAAAAATCCAAAATGTTCGTCATTCTAAATATTTTGAATATATAAACAGCAAAAACTATTAGATAAGCCAATTTGTTTCTAGACCTGATAGTATCTATTTTATGCTGTGTCATCTTTCATGTGAAGCCTAAACAGAAGATGAAACAAAATGGAAAACGTGATCAGTTGTAGCTGTTAGTAGTAATAGTAGAATAAAGGAAGATGTATTGGTGAGAATCTCAATAAAGAAACAGGCCACATCAAATGGGTTCAGTACAAATTACTGTACCTCTTCCTCTTCCACATCTAAATGGAGGACGGAACAAGGTTCCTAAAATATCAAATTTTCAATGAACAGGCATACAACCACTTGCAACACTTTTTACACTGCGACATCATATCATAAGTGAAACAGAAAGTGGCATCACAACAATACTGAAAGCTACACAAGCTTTTGTAACATCATCAATTTTGTCAAATGTTATTGCATCACAGCTCTGTGACATCACCGCTGAAGCAGTAAGTTACATCACAAAGTTGTGAGAGCCATGTGGCATCACGGCAAAAGCAAGTGAGATTACTAAAACACTGCCAATATCCCAAGTGACATCATACAGCCATTTCTGATGTCAAAATATCAGTTAAGTAACTTGTGACATCACATATATGGCCTGTTAAATAACAATTTACAAGACTCGGACTTATTTGATGTCTAAACCCTGACAAATTCATCATAGACTGTGCTTCTTTCATGTAGTCAGTGAAATTGTGATGTCACAAAGTTAAAACTGCTCTATGTGAAATTATTAAATCAGTTTAAGCATAGTTACAATCATCAAAGTCAAATGTCTGACAAATGGCTGACAAGCAATCACCCATGTGTTAAACAAACAAAGAATTAAGAGAATTGAGAATTACTTTTTTCTCATCACTAAGTGGTGTCACGTCGTCATTCTTTTCCTCTGGCATGTCCCTCCATCCACTGGCACGCATTCGATCAATCTGCACAAACATGGAGTCCAAATCCTCGATCTGAAGTAATACCATATCCCAGAACCCAGCAAGGTCTCCTCCTCGTGTCTCAAATGGATCATCTGGATCAGGGCTCTAAAATATCATGGTTTTAAGCACATATAAGATGTTTTTGATTGAGCATTATATCTCAGCTATACAGTTGTACCAGTATGCAAATGAGAGGTTTTACACAAAAGGGAACTTTATTCTCTTTCACCACTTTGCTTCCCATGCCCTGGTTCCAGTTGTTTAAACGACAAAAAAAAAATTTAATCATTCATTTTTCGTTAGCGACCATTAATCTTGTTAAACTCTGGCACCCAGGGGCAAAATCCGTGGTCTGTCAATCAAATGGTCAATGCTCACAGTAAATGTATATCCAAAATATTGTTGGCAGAAAATTCAATGCACCAATCTACATCAACCACAATCTTGGAGTGGAACACCGTCACTATATATATAGGATAAGAAAATGCAAAAATTTCTTCATATCAATTACAACAATAACTCACCAAATTTTTCTCACACAGCTCCCCAAACTGTTTAAACTTTAAGTGAAGCATGAGGTGTGCTTTCCCAGTGGCAGCTCTCAGGATTCCAGCCACTGCAAGAGGAGAAAATAACATGCTGTACTCGTTCATGTTCAATTTTCATTCCAATATATAAAAAAAACCTGATATTGCGTTGTATTTCATAAATATATCTTATAAATTTTCATTTCAATATTTTAAATACCTGACACTGGGTTTTATCTAACAAATATCTTATAAATTTGTGCATCTCTCTGAATCATGGCAAGTTGGTATGACATATTGATAAGGTAGTAGTCGGTTTTCTGGGGGAGGCGTGATCAGACCCCCCCCAGGGTCAACCAATGCCACTTTTCACTATATCAACCCCAATAGCAGGCAAAACAAGAGATGATTACAAGGTTATAAAATTAGTTGAGTTTACTCATGAATGAGTAGAGAGCATCAGTGCACACACCATCATCAGAGAGGTCCTCCTGCTGCAGGTCAGCCTCCGCCAGGTCACACAAGTGCTGCAGACGACGCTCCTCTTCATGCATCGCATTCAGGAAATAGTGGCCATCCTGGAGAGAGAGTCAAAATGTTTTTTTTTTTTTTATAATTCTACTCTTTTTAAAAGTTAGTTTAACAGATTTTGCCTTGTTATTCTTCTTTGCTGACATAAAACCTGACCAAATGCTTATGAATCTGTATAATGTTTAGGAACTCAGGGTGTCTAATCAACTACCTTTCTTTGAAAACTATTACCTTCTTAGGTGTGGACTCCTGTATGGTCCCTGCTACAATATCTCTCAGCTTCACAGCCTCATCTGTCTCATCATTACATTCTGTGCCATTCCTCCTCTCAGCGGCATCTTCTACCAACTCATCACTTTCACTTTCCTCGGCATCTTTGGCAAAATTGTCTTCTCCCTTTTCACCTACACTGTCTATCACCTCCTGTCTATTTTCATCTTCATCTTGTTCCCTTGTTATCAGAGCTTCAGAGTTGGGTGTACTTTCCCCTTGTTCCGCACACGAATTTAAGTGATTCTCACTGGTCATTTGGTCTTGGTTAAGGTCACTAGTGTCCAAGGAATCACTTGTTTTAGGCACATCACAGTTGGCAGCTACATCTTCAACGTCACCCTCATGGGTAAAGTCTACACTGAGTTCCTGTTCATGTTCCTGAGACGATGGATGCACTTCATCATTTTGTTGTTGTTGTTGTTGTTGTTGTTGTTGTAATTGCTGCTGTTTTTGTTGCTGTCGTAAATCAGCATAAACGTTCCTTATTTGTTCATTGACAATGTCAGCTGCCAGCATGTCTGTTAAATCACTATATGCCGACGTGGCAGAGTCCTGGGAGTCTGACTGATGGACTTCTTGTCCCGCGTTTAAATCACTACCGTTCTCCTGGGAAACTGACTCCTCTGAAACTACTGCAGAGACATCGTCGTGTTTATTATCGTCTGTTATCTCAGTCCTTGTGTATGCAATTCCAACTGAGTATCCATTTTGCTGAAGATGCCTACTTTCACTTTCACTTTCCACTTGGCCTTGACCTGAGGTCTCAACATGACCTCCAATGACTTCCTCCTGACCTTCACATTGTTCCCTTTCAGCTTTAGAGTCTGTATCAATGTCAACTGCTTTCAAGTCCGAGCCGTAGCTGCTGTGACCATTATAACCCGCAGATGACACACTGAGTCTCAAATAAGACTTTTGTGAGTGTGACTGGTTTGATGACATATCTGCATCAGATGTGGGAATACTGGTCTGTAACACTGAGGAATAGCCATCGGAATGGTGGCTTGTATTGGAATCAGAGCCCTCTGGTGGTCTGTGGTTTTCACCTGTGGCATCTCCATCTTCTGCATCCTCTCCTATATGTTTGATGTGCTTTCTCCTGGCAGGTATCGGCCTGTCTCCTATAACGTACAAAAAAATTCAACAATAATAACAAAAATAACAAAAATACAAAACAATAATAACAAAATCTCTTATTTACAGATATGCAGACATCTAATATGAAACTGAAAAAGCACATCATTTGAAACAAAAAACTTCTCTCTCCTACTCTCTGCATCCATCCGTCCATCCATTCATCCATCCATCTATCCATTCATCTATATCCATCCACCCATCAATGCAACCAAACTTGAGAAGAAAGTTATAAGGACAAGCATGCAAGCAGTCATATTCCATCATATCCAACAACATGACTCACCCTGTAATCTACAGCTAATAGGAGCTGGAAGGCCCTCTTGGGGCTACAGCAAGCTCACAATTTACATCAATGGATCAGTAAATGATGGAAGATGACCAACATCACTGGTTCAATTATTGTTGGGGACATGACCTCGGGACAATCTCAGGCCTACCCAACTACCAGACTCGGCACCTAAGGATCCTGAATTAACCGGTATATCGGACCACACTACCCGTTTTCAAGGTGTGTGTCAGATCGCATTTCGGAGTATCATACTCCAGAACAAATTTTGTAGGACGACTGCGGGCTCATCCAGAACACCGACAGAACAGTATCAGCCAGAACACCGACAGGATGAGCCCTGGCATGCTCGGCTGTCACCTTGATTGGAGTAAACGAGTGTCGTAAAATCGCTATATGATTTTAAAACAGGGTGCATAAATTTGAAAGCTAGATGAACCTTAGACTGCCACATTAATCTAATACAATGCAAAAATCCCTATCAAAAGTGGTTAAAACATTCAAACCGAATGTCGTAAAGTCCCCATATACTCTAAAGTAAGAGTACAGTTTAAGGTTGTTCAGCCGAGCGTGGATGAGCCCGCAGTCGTCCTACAAAATTTGTTCTGGAGTATGATACTCCGAAATGCGATCTGACACACACCTTGAAAACGGGTAGTGTGGTCCGATAAACCGGTTAATTCAGGATCCTTAGGTGCCGAGTCTGGTAGTTGGGTAGGCCTGAATCTGGACATTTTCCTTCTTTCTTTTATGAATTGCGCTAAATTTCGCATTCAAATTTTTTTCAATTATTTTTCTTTAGTCAGTGTAGAATTTTAGGATAATTTTAAGGAAAATAACCACATACTACTGTGGTCCCAGATGACACTAATAACTAATCACTGCAAGTCAAACAATGGCCAAAACATGTAGGGAAATGGGATTCTGCACAGTTAACACTCACACTCTGCCCAGTTCTGTGTAAGCCAAAGTAATATAATGGGCCATCTCCTCTCCTCTCCATCTAGTTAATGACCAGATTGAGGAAGAAAATGAGACAATTTGCATGGTTAAAACTTGCACGATGCCCAAGTATGTATGCGCCCGAGTAATATAATGGCCCATTCTCCTTGCATAGTGGTCATTGGAAAGCATGAGGTCATTTTTTAGCAGAGAAACCGTTGTTAATATGGGATTTTCTTATTTGGAGTCTATGCACCACAAGCAATAAGGGCTGGCTATCAGTCACAGATATGGAGACACTAAATATGTGTGGGTGTGGCAGTGGCAATGATTCATGTTGTTCCATAGATCATTAGCTAATTGGGGCATTGTAGATTCAAGAAAACACAAGTATTTTATAGATTTCTGCTTACCATATTACTGCTCTGCCATCCACGTTTAGGATAATGAAAAACTCTTTAAACAAATAGGTGTACTAACTTGGTGGTTCAAAAGACATTGTGGTAAAAATGGTGGTTATTTCTAAGAAATCGTTTCTCCAAATGATAATGGAAGTTTGTAGAACGTCAGTTGATTATTATGAGGACAATTTCCTGTCAATGATATCTTTGATGTGTGTGGAAGGTGTCTGATAACATAATAGTTCCCGGAACTGTCAAGCTATATGTTGTGTATGTGTATGTAATGCATGTACTACAAAGTCTGTATATTAAGGGGAACAAAATCTGAATTTCTGTCTATCCTGCAGTCATGAATGTATTATTTCAGAGAAACCCCCCCCCCCCCATGTAATCACTCTATAGTATTCCTGTTCATAGCTCAGGGGTTAATGAAGAAACAAATTGGTAAGAAAAGCTCCAATCACATGTTGTTGACTTTTAGTAACTAAAGCTAAAAATTTAAGTTGGAATTTCCTCAACGTTGTGTGTAGCACGTATATTTGCGTGATCTTGAGTTACACCTTGCCTGAGAATGTATAAACAGTATGAGTCATCTTTCACCTGATGTGGATGTTTTTATACTGTTACAGTATTATTTCAATCGTTTCTGTGTGTGTGTGTGTGTGTGTGTGTGTGTGTGTGTGTGTGTGTGTGCAAAGGCATGGGTGCTTGTCTGTGTTTGCAAACCAAGACCAGGTCTAATTGGCACAGTTTGTAGGTGGGTCCTCCTTCATATGTAGAGGGAGAAGAGAGGTTAAGTAGTCAGTAAATGCATGAATTTTGTATACTTCCTATATAACTGGTATGAACGTATCTGTATGTCCTTTCATCCCTGTATTTCCTAAATCTTATACACTACCACTTTTTATTCCCAAAAGAAGAATGTGCCATCTTTCATATAAAACATCCATGTTTCAGTAGTGCCTAGTACAGTGTTTGTATTCATACTGATACTCTAATATATGCTGA
Organism: Lingula anatina; assembly: GCF_001039355.2. Next base: position 95,013 of record NW_019773981.1, read on the forward strand.
CACATTTAATTCTTCTGCATACCACACTTTTATCTTTTACCAATATGTGGCACAGCAAGGTATATCAATGTAGAACAGGTTTTATGGGATTATATTCACTTTCACTGCATGTTTTATCATAATTCATGTGCATAAGTGAGCCTTTAACAAACATCCGTCATTGCCGCAGCAACAATTTTTCAAAACCACCATAATACGTGTTTATAAAAGTGTAGATAAAATAACTAATAGGTAATGCATGCTACATACATACTTATACAGGTACATCATGATGTACACGTACACACACAAGCACCTGCACAAGAACACACACATACACACACACACACACACACACACACACACACACACACTTCCCAACAGGTAACAGTATAATAATGGTACATGAAGATACGTGCCATAGAGACAAGGTGCAAAGATGTGGAGGAGGTTCCCCATGTCTGGTCCTGTGTTCCAAGAAATATTCCCAGGAATATGTCAGTTTTTTTGTTTTTTTTAAAACTTAATTTCAGTGTGTAATGCTCCCTGTTATTCCTCCAAGAAAATCAATGTCAGGTATCCCGTTTATAGGCTATATCCAAGTGTATTACTGTCATAAGTGCTATGTATCCTTTATACAAGTACGTCCTGATGTAGTAAAGATAACTGTCCAGCATTTTGTCCATGACTTCAGGTTATTGATATACATCCTGTTGAATAAAAGAATAAATCCAATGGAAAGGTGGTGGATTTGAGATAAAAATAAAGGGAAAAAAAAGAAAATATGTCTCAAAATCAATTTCAAAAGGACACTGATTTCAATTCTACATGTGATAAAAATGAGGAAACTAGAAAGGTTGCACTGCATCCTCCCATTCCGAGAAGTATCTTTATACCAGATATTACTTGCAAAAACAATTATCTATTTTGCTTCTTCTAAAACGTTCAATAAAAATATTTTCAACCAACAGTCAAAGGTCATAATGCTTCCTGTACAGTACGGTTTTTATTGTGACCAGAAGTCATTCGTCTACACCCAAATATAAAAGATCTGGACCAAAGCCCCTCTCAGACGACTACTAAGCTCTTAGTTTCCTAGTAATAATTCTTCCCTCAGTGAATTATATACCAGTCTCCCAGGTCAATACCCTAGACCCAAGAATTCCCTGGAAAATGAACGTTCATCAGGTTTCTTAGAAAATAATTGCACTTCAGTATCCGAAGTAGCACATCTGTGCTATTACTAGTTACTGCAGTGGTTACAAGATCAATGCTTATATCCTAATATCCCTTGTGGAGATAGAAAATATAGCATTCATCCCGACATGTAAAAATCACATCATATTTCAAGCATCTCAGTCCCTACAAACTAAAACATCTATATAACATCTATGCTTTAATGTAGCCTCAGGGATGAATGAGACATATTTCACCAAATCCTTGCATCTATTTTCCTTAGCTAAAGAGACCAACAATTATTAGGTTGCCTTGATGTACTATTATGCTGATGAAAAATAAAATATGAATTTCAAAAATAAAAAACGAAAAGAAAAAATCAGCACAATTACTCATACCAGGCTCTAACATTGAACGACTAATGCAGCCAGCATATCGCTGCGATCTCCGTGATCCCTAATATTCCTCCTAGATCTCAAAGCACATGTGGAACATATACATAGAAGCCATAGTTTACATTCCTGCCTGGATAACCAAATATAACTGTTCTCATCCTTGCTCTATTAATCTCGATAGCCCCTCATGCTAGGGGCATGTGCTACAAATAAACATACAATTCCTGTCATTCTTTTGTAAACCTACCCCTCACATAAAAGAGAAACATGTAACAATATGCTATACATCACCCTGTTTTTTATATGTTTCAACTGTCTAAAAAAAAAAAACTTCCGCTTTAGCTTATCACTGTAATTCTAGTTATCTTATCCTGAATCTTGTAAATCTCCACACAGTCATATACATAGATCACATGTATGGTATCAATCTCTTCCCATTAATATACCAGTCTGCCTGTTTACTACTACATAGCACTCTCCATTCCAAGAAGACTGTTACTCTGAATCAAAGGTATATGTACCACACTGTATAGAAGTCTTGCACAACTACAACTGCCAGCACCGGTTTGTATCTGCACTGCCCTTTTACGTCTATCTCTCAGCTGGTGAAAATACAGACAGTTTGTGGTCTGTTCTACCCAGCAATCAGTAATGAAAACACACACTTAGTGTTGTGTCTTATAGCAGGGAAGTGATCCTAGTGCTCCACCTGCATTTTGTTCAACAACCTCTGATTTCTTTCTTCCTGCTGATCTCTGCTCTCATGGCATTAGTAACAACAAGCACTGCTTTTGATCCTCCCATCAATGGACCAACACCATTTGCAACAGTCGTAATTATTGGTTGTTTTTGCCTTATGTGAGGACATAAGAAATGTAACCATTGGCTGATATCTCCCATGAGGTTTTTTTGCAGCATTTCTGCTTGCTGCTAGATAGGAACAGATGAAAGCAGACAGTAATCATGTTCAAAAAGTCAACTATCTTAAGCACTGCTGACTAACACACATTGGGTTTTCGTCTATTTGAACCTCAGCAAGTACACCTTCCAGGTGCGGTACTTGTTCAAGCCAATGATTATAATCTCCTTCTTTCCCAATCAATCATGTATGAATGCTACAGTTTTACAACCTCATCAACATGATGTCTAACATATTGTTTTTACCTGTTCAGCAATGGAGTCTCGATGCAAAATTTACTGATAAAATGACCTCAAAAACATGCCATACCTAGACGGAAGTGACCCAAAAAATCTGCCTTGATATGGTCCAGCTAAGTTCTAATAGAAGTGCCAAAACATACAGACATGCAGGTAAATCCAGGTAAAACTGCTGCTGACCTATGCACAGACACTCCAGGCTGCCATATTTTCCAGCTGGTGATGGCCATCATATGCATCATTACTTTTAATACCACTCGTTACGTCTTGTAATCAAATTACTGGCACTTCAAGCTGAATGTGGCTTTGAAATTTAAACACATGCATATATACCTTAAATCAGGTGCAGGCAAAACATAACCATGTGCTAAACATTTTACACTGGTAGGGAAATAGAGGCCACTAACCAAACTGCCACATCCATAACAGGGTGAGCCATTTGATGGTCATTTGGCTGGCTGACCAGACTACCTGACCAACTTGAAGTCTAAGTCACTGAGTACTTGATTGATGTAGCTCTTCTGTCTAAATATACAATACTGTCTTTCAAACTATCTACCCAACTTTCTGTTTGTTTGCCTGTCTGTCTGAATGTCTGTCAACCTTAAAAATTACTGAATGGCATACTACCTGGCAAGCCAGGAAACCAACAAATATCAGATTTTCAATTTTCACGATTAATCTCTACTGAGTTTTCTCTCATTACTGAACACAAGGATCAGAAAATGCCAACCCTATCCGTTTGCTTCTTCTTCACTCTCTTTCCACTTTGCCATGCCCATTTATCACAAATATAGAAATCAATTTGGCTTTCCTTCTCGCTTATTTCCAACTGGAAGTAATAACAAGATTGAAGTAACCATGTAAATGCTGACCTCTCAATGATCCATTAACTCTCTCTGCATCAAATCAACAAATTTCACAGAAAACTCCCATGTTTATATAATCAACACACACAAATCAGAGACTGAAGCACTGTAATCACATCTCAACTCCACTGGCGTATTCAGTGTTCTCCAAAAGTTAAAGATCACTCCTACTGCTTTAAATAATCAGTGTTCACCAAATGTTGAAGATCAGGCCCACGGGTTTAAATAAATGGTGAAAAATCTTGAAATGTGTAATTATGCGACTTCTCTTATGTCTTCTGTCCAAGACAACCCAGGGGGTTACACACTCAACCAGACAGTGTTACCTAATGACTGTGGCATGCAGCATCAGGCAACAGCTGAGCCCTAAAACCACAGTAAGTAGAAATGATTCAGCTACCACAAGATCAGCAAACAACATGGCTATTTGCTTTGAGCTTTGTTGCTGGTGTAACACATGTAGTTTTGTATCTCTGGACTAAGGGTCACACCTGACTGCTGGCGACCTAAAGGTAAACTATGACCTAACACCAGGACCAGTTTGTTTTCTTTTCTATGCAGATCATGACATCCTACCTAGTGCATCATATATGTCCAGTATTTACATCCATCCCTATAAGTATTCCTTTGACAACAGTTCAGACAAGACTGCTGTAGACTGAAAACCAGTCTAACTTGTGTCATCAGATGTTCTACCCTAATGGATCATACAGAGGTAAATCCAGCAAACTTGAAATAAATAAATAGATAAATAAATAAATAACTCTAGCCAAGCATTAAAGGAGCAGCACAGATACCCGTGTCCCCACGCTTGCAGCTTTACCATATAATAATATAGCCTACACATGTATCTGCCAATTTGATCATATGAATAACTACTACAAAATATCCATCGGTCATGTCACCTTTCTGAACGCTTAATGGACACCACCATGTATGCACTGACCATTTTATCTTTTACATCACGCATGCATTTCAGAGAGAGTATCACTGAAAAGCATGTCCTTCTTGACTTCAGATCTACTAAGCCTTGGCGACAAAAAACTACAACTCTTTGATCAAGAATGTCAAAAACGAGTTCCGAGTTCCACTCTAATTAGGTCAGATGTGACCTCTAGCCAGTAACCTACAGGCAATATTGCTTTTCCATCAGCTAGATATCAAATGTCATGTTCCTTATGAATATGGACATCAGGCCCACCCAAGCACCATGGTGCCAACATTTCCAATCCAACACCCACTGCTGTGTATCTCTGTACAAGTGCAGGCAGTCCAGACAACAGATTGATTTATCCTTATTTACAGCAGCTCATAACAACATGTTCATTCTAACAGCATTATCTGCACACTATCAAAGAACCTGCATTTCCACCAAAAAGCAGATGAAAAAGCACCAACATTCTGGATCAAACTTAACAACTTCACTGGTGTATTAAGGTGCATATGGTGAGATGCCAATCTAATCCCTATCCTGTCCCACTTTCTTTCTTGTGCTATGGATCTATGAAAAGTGCCAAGCCAGACATAAGTGATACCACATAAAAAATTTAATCATGTTTGTCGAGATAGTAAAGCGTTAAATGAGGTCGTCATAACTATGTACACTACAAATGCACCTTTACTCTCTCAATCCTAACCTAACCACACTGAAAACACACACGTGTATGTAAATATATGTAAATCTAAGGGCTAAATTTAGTTAACCAGTATCCTGGCAAGATATACGTTCATACCTCCATGAATCTGCATTAAATATCACCTACTACCAATAAATATTCCAGACAGATACACAGTGTGAGGTGCATCTTGTGCTGACACTCAAGGTCCTACATCTCTCTTCCTGTACCTTTACTTAATAAGACACTGAACAATGTGTATACCTGGGACAGCACAACTGCTCCTTAATGCAGTGTGCAAAAGACCACCACATAAACCACAGACATTAGTTGTATACAGAGAAACCAACCTTAGAATTTTACATTATATATCTCAATATAATCTAGACAGCATGTTAGATTTTCATCCAGTCACCTCACCTCCTTTATAGGGGAATAAATATAAAGAAATTACAAGTAAAAAGCCTTCTAAGATCAGCGAGACACCTACTAACTGCCAGTACTAGGAGGCAGACACAATCTACATTAAGCAACCAACATTTTACCAGCAATATCTAGAATCAACCTGACTATATCTTCATTCCATTCCACGCCCACCAGTAGGAACTATGAGTTAATCCATGAATCAAACAGCAAAAATCAGTATGAACTCCACAGTGTTGTAGGCCCATCCAGACTTCCACTCCTAGTAGTACCATGACATGTTTTCCATGTAGCAACCTGCCCTGGCATTTTACATTCAATATCTCAATATCATCTATATAATCCAGACAGCAGTGCACATCTTCATTCCATTACACGTCCACTTAGTAACTGGGAGCAGTAACATGAATCAGACAGCATGTATTATGTGTATCCTTCAAAGCTCAGGGCACCAGGCTATAGCAGTTCTATCCAGACTGCCCCTACTTGTGGTGAGACACATTTAACACAACACAACCAACCACAGCACTTCTGGTCCTGTTCACATCAGGATTAACTGAGGCCCACAGCAGCCTTATTGGCATCTGCAGACAGCCAGATGACACAGAGACCCGCCAAACCTTACACTATTGAACCCATGTTAATAACTCTGGTAATACAATGATGTCATTCAGTCAGTGTATTCCTGTTCTAATTTAATCCCGCAGTGAACTCGGCCCCGCTCCTCCTGGGAATACAGACATCTAGTGTACTGGTGAAGTCCCAACCATTCTGTGTACACATATAGATCTATATTTGTAAGCATTCAACTGCGCTGGCTCACTCCTATCACTCACTGTATGCACGCACATTAATTTGATAAAACCTGGAACCTAGTCTCAATATTAACAGCAAATCCTTCTAATCCTTTGAGTCATTTAATTTATATGGTACGGTTGTTGTTGGCCCATTTCCACGCTAGCATGTAGCATGTATCAGCTGCCAGAGTTGACTTGATTGGTCTGAGTGGATGGATTGGTAATCAAAATACAGTTAAACTGAAGATGTGATGAATACTGTTATTCCACCTTCAAGTGCTTCCATATGGTCCCTGTATCAGTTTAATCATGGGTCAAATAAACATTGGGGTAAAAAAAGGAAATATATTTTGTAGAATAAATAAATAAATAAATAAATAAATAAATAAATAAATAAAAAGTTCTACCCTTCCCCCTCCCTCCCTAAATAATATCAATTTTTTTTCTGCTAAGAGATAACCTTTACCTACAACTTTGTATTCTTTTTACTTCCAGTTTTTATTCCTCCTGAAAATTGATTCATTCTGTGCAACCCAAGCTAAAACCTTGTCACTGTACGTGTTCTTCCCGGAGACAGCCAAGTAGAAGAACATACCCACTGGGGTCAGTACAACAGGAGGGGCAGGAGGGATGTTTAACTGTGAGAAAATACAGGTGCCTTGGTGAGACCCATTAGTCTTTTACCTACATTAAAATAATCTTCTTCCTGGAATTCAGTTCAACTGTTTTTTTCAAGTTCTCATAAGCATTCTTGGATATGACCAGAGGCAGATAAGAGGCAGATGACTTCAAGCATATCAATAGCTCATGACAGAGGTGAAAAAACCCAATAGTTATCTGCCCATTAATCAAACCCTGGAGGAGAAGCTGCTGCTGATTTCTCAACACTTTAATGTGTTGACGCCTCAAATGATTCATGTCTGACAGGATGAGGTACAGGTGTACTCTGCTGGAGTTATCAAACCGTGTGTGTGTGTGTGTGTGTGTGTTTGAGAGAGAGAGAGAGAGAGAGAGTGGAAGGGGGGAAAGAGAGATTTTCAAAGATAGCTTTTATAAATATACAGGCAAAACTCATTTATAAATGAATCAATGAGAACCTCCTTGACAACCTAAAAACACTACCAGCCGTATGTTAGTTGTTGATATATAAACTGGTAGTAAATATGTGATTCAATATTATCTAAGAGCCAGTTCATACAATTCTGGGCACATATTTTGATAGCTGCACGTCCATCTTATTTCACAAAAGTGAGAAACAGTTTCCATAGCAATTCTTGTTTGACAAACCAGAATAATCTGGCCTTCAGAAAAAAAAGTGAAGTGAACATTTTGTAAAGTAAGTTCACTCATGACAGAAAGAAGTGCCCAATTTATGTTCAGCTCATCTATGCCAACCCACCCAATACTTTAAACTTGGCCTCAGATGAACTTAACCTGTCTACATCAATTTATATTCACTTAACTTGTCTGGGAGGATCTTTAACCAGTAAAGATTGCACCCCTATACTTGGTAATACATTCTTGATGTCAGTAATGGGAAATGTCCCGAGGTTTCAAGCACTTTGATTGGACTTGGCTCTTCACTGGAGTTGATCATCCTTCACACACTTAAAATGCAATTTATTTCCATTTCTCCTTTTCTTTTCACCCATTTTTGGTTGAAAATAGTTGACAGGCAAAAAACAAACCTCACATTAAAACTCATTACTAAGCCCAGCTGAATTTTAACAGCTAAGCACCTTAAATTGAAAAACTTACACCCTGACTATAGATAGCTTATGGTCTAACCTCCTACCTCCATCTGAGTTATGTGATTCTGCACAGTGTTTTTTAGTATCTACCTACACATACACTTAAATTACAAAACTGAAAACTTAATCCATTGATAGCTCCACTTAGAGAAATCAGTTGATTAGAAGTGGTTAATACACCTACAAACAACCCACATTAACAGTGATAAGACTTGACTAATTGAAAAAC
>NW_019773981.1:108118-129587 GCF_001039355.2 Lingula anatina
GGGGGGGGGGGGGGGGGGCCTGTCTGTCTGCCTGTCTGTATGTCCACAACCACCCATAAATCTTTTACTCCTCTGCTTGCTTTATTTTACATCATTTATATTAATATCTGCTTATCCTTCTTATATTTCACCAGTTTCACAATTCACAATTTCGGGATAGCAGAAAAAGAAAATTAGCAATGCTAATCAGATCCCATCAAATGTCATCAACAACTTTCAACTATATCCCCCTTACATTAACATCACACACTCACACACACACACACACACACACACACACACACACACACGCACACACACGAAAACACACATCCTGGTTTTCAATGAGTCTGAGCTTAATCAGAGTACAATACTACCCCAGGGCAGGATATCAGTCTCATCAGACTATCTATAGCTGATACAGGTAACTCTATCAGTCCTTCACTTGAGAGCCATATTTGAAACCTCACACTTCATGCTCTAGAGGTTTAAAAGCCTTGCAAGTCAATATATTGTGGACATGGAGTATAAGTCATGTGGGCTATCTATCCTTATATCTTGCCTTATTATATATCTGTTGAATATGACCAACACCACAGGTATGCACCCTGGCTCTATACCTCTCGGTATAAATACCAACCTGTTAACTCACAGGACTATAGTCCTTCGACACTTTATTCAAACAACATATTTACTTATAGTCATGTTGTAACATTAAATGAGCAAGGGTGTCGGTTTCTGTACTGTCAACAAAAGACTGTTCACAAGAAGACTTAAATGTTTGTAGAAGAGACAGATCCTTTGTTACAGGATATTGGACAGAACATCACACTAGTATATATATATATATATATATATATATATATATATATATATATATATATATATATATATATATATATATATAACATGGTAAAGGGAGATGGGACTATACATGGATCATTGTGTCAACATTCCTGTCCTTTGACCATATATCATGCGGTCTTACAGAGGCCACCTGGTCAATATCAACTCTAAATATACTTCATATATACACATGTACTAAACTGACCATGAATCTGAATGCATTAAAAATGCATTTATTCTTTATTTTTCAAATAAAGCTATATGATTCTGCTTGCTCTTGGCTTGAAGTGTAAGACCTTAAAACTCCCCTTCCCAGACGCATGCATGCGGATGCGCACGCGCACACACACACACACATCAACGTGCACACAGACAATTAATATGTATAAATAAAACAGTCATTTCTAGTCCACTTTCTACTGAAGCCCAGCATCAAGAACACAGTCATCCACCATATAACATTTTTTTTTCTTATTCTACCTACCATTTTTTACAGCAGACATCTTTCTTCAGATTGCAACAATCAGGCTACAAAGAACTGAACCCAGTAAATGCACTATAATAATCCAAGTCTCTAAGGCAGCTTGTATCTTCAGTAATATATTTTACAATAATAATCCTTGTCTCTGTTGCCTTCTGGGTAGAAAGTCTACACACAGCTAATATAGGTAAATAGCATGTAGTCCACACCACTAGAGGCAAAGGGCAATTGCATATTAGTCCTGCCGGGTCCCCTGAAGATGAATCTCTTTGTAGTTTGAAAAAAAATCCCCCTCTGGCTGTTCCAAGCAATTTACAAATCCATCAATCTCATTACACAGGTTTGCACATATCAGACTGTCTGTATGTATTATACAGGTTTGTATGTGCTCCACCGGTTTTGCAACAGTCGAAGGATATATATAAATAAAATGTCACTCGTACAAGATAGAGATCTTGAGAATGATTAACTAAATCCTTGTCTGTCTTAGCCAAGTCCGCCCATTGGTTATATTGTGTTGCGGTATACCTTTATTGTTAGAGCACGCAAGTACGTGGTGCTCATACCACGACAATGATATTAGATTACAGTGTCCAGTCAAATTGTCAAAATGTCAGTAGCCACATGACTGCTCAGAGATAACACGATACAGTTGTATTATCTGTAATGTCCAAGTCAGTACATTAGCATATGGACATAAATCAATTCTTTTACCCAGCTCTTTAATATCATACCATCTAGAAGTATAGGCCAGCAGTGTCCTGTCAGCTGTCACCTTGTCAGGAGTCGGGTTTCTGTATCAGTATTGCTGTAGGATGTCCTTCTCCTTCTGTGATTTACTGGTAGCTGCTTCTTTCAATTCCCACTGCAGAAGATTCACATTAAAGTAATCATCTCCTGAAACACTCTCTCTCCCTATGTATATAAATATACACGCAACTCCATCCATAAAGAAAACAAAGTCTATGTGTCAGAGGCATCAGCTTTCACTATTACTGTCAGTTTTTTCCTCTAGTTATCTTCTCTTACTACAGACATGCAATAAGAAAACATGCACTGTGCCTGCGCTAACTGCTTCCCAAATCTTCGAAAGAATTCCTCTCTTGTTCTTACTGGCGGTACAGGAAAGAAGAGTGCAAAACTGAGGAAAACATGAAGATGTGTGTGTGATAGATAGAAAGATAGGTAAACCTCCTGATGGACAGATGCTAAATAACTGGTATATTTGTCCAATCAGTATCACTGGTCAGTGATCAAGCACCTGTGGTCACAGTTTGGGGTCCAAATATCTCAGATAGTATATATTTGCCCTTAACTTCTCCCCCTTGAAAACTTGCAAGGTATTAAAGCCTACAAGTTTTTTTTTTCTTTACAGATTTCCTCAACTGTTTCTTTAATTTTAGTTTTCAAGGAACTTTACTAAGAATCCAGCAATACTTTCAGTTGCAAATTTGGTGTTCAACCTCTTTCGTCTCACTTTGATAACCTTAAGGTATTAATACCAAGTTGGATATAGTCCAGATCTCCCAACTGATACAAAAAGAAATAAAAAAAAACTGGCCACAACCAATTCAACTGGCCATAAGTAACAAACCCCAAACTGACACAAACGAGCACTGTTCCCACAAACTTTGCCAAGAAACTGAAGCAAATTTCTGACCACTTTGCCAACTAGTCCTCTTTGATGTATGTTTTTGCTTTATAAGTGGGCAAGCAAATCGGCAACTAACAGTTATTTCCACAAGCTTTAAAATTTCTTCTTTGGTTTACCTTCAAGTCGGAAAACCAGAGGCACTGGTTCTTCACTAAAATTTCAGTGTTCTGGAGTTTAGGTTGTAATATTGGTAACGTGCCATGCACTAAAGCAGTTTATGTTCAGTTCACCAATCCTCTTCCTATGATGCTCATATGACAATAAAATGACCTATTCCATCCTATTCTCCAAAAGAAATCCTCATAAAGCATCCACGATATATTATGCCAGAAAACTGCAGCCAGTATATGTAGCAATATGCTCTTCTATTCCAAAAACAGACACTGGTAACTTGAAGTCCCAACTGTACTGATCAGCATGGAGAACTCTTCATCGATGTATACTCAATTTCACAAATTCCTCTCAGCACCTGGACTACTCAGCCAGTCCCTCCCTTAGCCTTGACCATCCCCAATATGAAGACAAACTGACCACTATCCACATGTAAGTACCAGGATGCTGGCTATCAGGGGGTCAATACTGCCCAGTGCCTAGTACAATAATGACAGTGGAGTATCATCTCCCTATATTGACTATGGTGGTCAATGTTACCTTGTGCCCAGTACAAAAAAAAATGAGGATGGGGTATCATCTCCCTGTATTGACTATCAGGTGGTCATTACTGCCCAGCACAATGACAGTGGAGTATCACCTCAATGTAATAAATATCAACTATCAGGAGGTCAATGTTGTCCAATGTCTAGTAAAATAATGAGGATGGGGTACCTATCATCTTCCTTTATTGACTATCAAGAGGTCAAGGCTTCTCTCTGTCCATTAATGCCCTACCATTATCATCAATGCCCACTGTGCATTATTTTAATGATAGGCAGTTTAAAGTTGTCACAGGGCAACTCCAGTGCACAAGTATACATATATATATATAGATATATATGTGTTAGATAATAACCATCAGTTCACCCAGAAACAAGGCAGCACTAAGCCAAGCCACACTCTTGCAAAATGTCAAAGTAGATCCAATACATGACCAAGATAATTGATACCCGCAATTGAATTCCCATCAATTTTCTCCACTTAGTTCTACAACTGTTGCAGCATTATTCAATTGAGATTCTATTTCTGAAGCTGTTGCGCAAGAGTTTTCTGTTGCATATGTGGAAGAACACGACAAAAAGGAAATGTCAGACTATTTTTGTAAGAAAGAAACAAAAGTTACAAAAGAATCAGTCATGAGATTGACAATTTGACAAAAAGTGTGAAAATCAATGTTCCATAGTTCCTTCAAAACTGCTGAAATTGTTAGTCTTGTGTATGCACATTTAAATCTTACAGCCCAATTTACATTTACAAAATGTATTCCATGACTTTTTAATAATCTACTTTAAATATATACCCACACTGATGATTCTAAATATATATAATTCTTATATAAATCATGATGCCTGCAGCAAAAACATTAAAGATTTATAAACCAGAGCTTTTGTGATAAAAATAATTTTGCATTATTCAACAAACATAAGTAATATTTCATCACTTCATTACGACTTCCATTAGTCATTATATTTAGAGAACCAACACACTTTTCTATACGGTTCTTTTGAAAAACCTGCCACAACCCTGATTTTGCATGATCAGTGTAATTCTAAACATCTGTGAAGTACTGATAATCTATGGAGAGAGTAAATTGAACTCGCATGATGCCAAATTTACCCCATGTTTTACAAAACTAATTCAATTTGACTACAGATAACACAGATACCTGAAATTTAATTATTAAATGTCCTTTAACTTTAGTGTGAGGAAAGTAATTTCAGTTTTCCTATTTGTCTGAGATGAAAATAAACAGAATGCTAGGGAAAGTTTGTGGATAGGAAAATGATGTAATGAAAAACATGCTATCACCTGAGATCCAGAAGAACTGCACTATGGGAGAAGGGGGGGGGGGGGGGGGCAAATCCACAACATGGGAGCGGTGTTTTTGATGAGCTACTAAGATACAATGCTGAACACAAGAAGATAAAGTTCCAAACAAATTATAAACCATAAGTTAGTTCATGTCAATATTATATATAACATAAACTGTAAAACAGGACAAGCAGATATTTGGTTCTAGTTGATACATTTTCATACTGTATTTGCATTCGCATGATGGGACATAAAAAAGAGCTGTTACCACTGAAACAACATCACACACCTAAGGGAAACAAGCAATCTGTGACATTATCAAATTACATCTGACAAAACCATTCTCATTTTCCATAAACACATCTCATTAACATCTCATTGACACTTCAATCATACAGAAACAACAGAAACAAGACAACATTGTAATCATCAGCATCATCTGCAACTTAACACAGTAACCATCAATAATGGCTCAACATTACAACATTCAACAACAAAAACATCAACATTGTAATTATCAACAACTCAACATTGCAACCATCTGATCAACAACATCTCCACATTGTAACCTACAACAAAACTGCAATCATCAAAACCAACAACACCAACAATAACCCTATTTCTCACCATTCAATACACAGCATTGTATTTCATGATCACTGCCATCACCCATGCCACAAATCTTCATCATTGATATCATCACTAATACCATTATCATCATCATCATCATTCCATCAGTTTTACCATCATTAATCCATTAACCACGCTATCATTCCATCAATCTAACCATAATTCAGAATACAATTATATAATCCAGAATACAATATCTAGAATTGTTCGGACTGATTAAATCTGAAAGAAATGTCTGAAAGTTGTTCAGTAACAGTGATAATGGAAACAAGTCAATCTAAGTAGCATCACTGAAACAGTTGAGCAATACTGTCATTGTGATAAGGGAAAGGCTGGGGCATTAACAATTTCCACCAAATCCTTAATCTATTTAAAAACTTGGGTGAAACAAAAGGGAAAGTATTTCACTAAATTTAAAACACTATTGTTAACTTGGCAAGCCACTTACAGTCAACAGCAGTTAAAAATTTCTTACTATAGGGTTAAAATAAATCAACAGTACAAAGGGCAATGGAGGTATGGACAGCAAAGGACAAAAAAGGTGGTTTACAAATAACTTCATATAATAATCCGATAAACTTCACAAGAGAACTCACCATTTTCCTCCTGTTCCTCGGACCTCTCCAGAGCCACTCTGTTCCCAAACCCTTCCAGCGAGCCCTGCTTCTTCACCTTGGGAGGTACTGGGGGCCGCCCTTGCAGTCGCCCCTGGGATGTGGTGTGACGGGTCACCACCTGTTCGAATACGCCCACCTTCTTCAACACATGACCTCTCTGAAGTAACGCAGATGGAATTTCCTTCTCCTCCTCTCCTGATCTCACTATGGAGGGATCAGGCTGCCCCTCCTCATCGGCCCACGCTCTGGGCAGGGTCACCGATTTGGCCTCTGGTGGGGAGACGTACCGGGTCGTTTTCTTAGTGTTGAGTGGTGCCCCCTGGATATTTTTAGCCGAGAGGACGTATCCTGGGATTCTCATTTGTCGCTTTGGTAGGTGGTGACCTGATGGAAGAACATGACTGGCTGAAACCGAGGAGGGTTTTGCTGAGATGGGAGGCTTGCTAGTGGAAGCAGGCAATGTTGAGGCACTGCGGGTTGAGTAATTGGCCTGGGATGGTTTATTATGAGTGCTGACTTCAAAGCTATCCACCTGACCTTCTATTATGCCATTATCTTGTTCAAATCCCCCAACCAAAGGATGTTCGTGTTCATCAGGTCTTGCTGGTGTGGAGCTATAGCCATACATGTACCCCTTGGTCAAGTCATCGCCACCATGGCTGTCCAGTGTCTCATTTGACATAGACTCATAGGTAAACTCTAACTGTCCATGCTCTTGTCCCTCATACTGTGTGATGGGGGAGCTCTTCAGGCAAGGTGGCGATACACTTGAGTAGGATAACTCCATACTCTTGGAGTAAGGCTTCGCCGACTGCAGCATCATCCCAGCTGGGAGACTACTGCCCCGTTTCTTCATGTCCTCCTCATACATATCCATACTGGCGATTCCAGATGACTCTGTGGGAGGCTCCGACTCCAACACCATGTGCTCGTGGTCTAGTTCTAATGGTTTCTCAGCAGGAACCTTCACGTCCATACTAGAGTCTAGTTTGCTGGACTGTCTTTTCTGTTTCACTGACGAGATTTCTTGGATAATTTGGTCTAAAGCGTCTTCATCAGCTTCCTGGAGTATTTGCTCCATGGCCTGTAAATAGGTCAAGGATGTTTCGTGAACATACTCCTTTTCAATATTCACCTTAATTTGTCCCGCAGCTTTTTTACTGGACTTTCTGTCCACATTTGCTTTAAGTTTATGACTCCCACTACGTTGATCACTGGCGACCCCGCCATTCACGGCTTGGTGCTCAGCTGGGGTTCCATCTCCAGGAGGTGGCGCCACTTTCTCTGAGCTATCAGATTTTTGCATTATCAATGACCTTATTGACCTTCTTCGTGTCACGGGTTTGCGAGACTTTGTTGAGGTCGCCTCGCCCGAGATGTTTTTATTTTTAACATTCTTGTCACCTGTTTCATTGCCGTCAGGTTGTGACTGCTGAGCAGGGCGTTGGTCCTGTGATAAATGACTGTCACCAGCACTGTCACCCACAGCTGTGACAGGAGCACTACCACTCTCTAAGAGCTCTGGTGAGGAAGCATAATGTGCAGTCCCAACTAACTCTCCCTGGAACGAATCCTGCTCTGCTGTATTCATAACTGTGGTTTGTGAATTATCTGGAGAAATGAACCTTGCTTTCTGGGACTTGTCATCTACAGAATAAGGCACAGAATCCACGACTACCACGCTGGCATTGCAATGAGAGCCCTCTGGTGAAATAAACCTGCCCTTGGGCGTGCTAGCATCTTCTCCATCTGGCACAAGGGAAGAGTCTGCTCTCTCAGGAGAGATGAAGCGCTTCTGGGAGTGGCCAATCTCACTAGCGGTAGTGGTCCCGTTGGTTGTGGTTATCTCCATCAAGTGCCACTCATGTTCTTGTAATGTTCACCTGTAAATATACATATACAATGAAATTAGTATTAAATTCTTCACCATGACAGCTGGAGAGTAATGGTCTGCAATACCACAACACTCCACAGGTGTGAAGTCATACCTCCTCCACTGGAGGAGACAGAGCTCTTTTTATTATTATTTTGAAAATATGAAAAGAATTAGATATCGAATTCAGCAAGCGCTAAAAAGGAGCAAAAAAGGGCATGCTTGATGGCAGCTTGACAAATACTTTATCTACAGTAATAATACTACTATAACAACATCTACTGTAATAGTATGGGGCAGTATGACAATATGTTACAATATTAGACAAAACCAAGTCTTAGCTCAAAACAATTATGCATGCTGTGACCGAAAGCAAACATTTGTAATTACCATTCGACTGCATTTACCGGCAGTATGCACAATACCTCTAACTTGGCTTCAAATAGAGATGTGCATGACTTACATATTAACTGAACCACCAAGACAGGTTTCACCTTTTTATTACTAATTTCTAATTTTGTTGGACTCATTTCCTCTGTAAATGAGTCAGAGGAACCAACTCTTACAGCACAAACAACACCTTAAGACAATAACTCTCTGTTTTCATTAAGTTTAAGTTGAAAATCAATTAACATCCCCACTGGCACTTTACTGCTATCCATTCCCACTTCTACGCAAACACACACACACACACACACACACACACACACACACACACACACACACACACACACACACATTATTTATTGTGCCTATACACTAACTTTGTGATGTCAGATTGCCAATGCCACTTAATTTCTGCTCTGCAGAGCATATGAACTGATTCACTCACAAAATACCATCTGATCTAACTATTCCTTCATTTAGCACGTATTTATGACTAACTGTCCAGTTTCAATTCAGTCAAACTGAACCCTTTGATTACAAGAGGTTGGTTAACACTCACATTTTTCCCCCTCGGTGTTGGACCATAACTAGGCCTCAGTTTAGGCATCACTTATTGTATTGTTAGATCAGATTTAGTATTCTCATTGCTCAAACTAGTTCAGAACTGTCAGACAACCCAATCCTTACTATTGCTTTAATCATCTGATATGCAGTGGGCCATCTCTGTCATGTCGGACTTTTAACTCAGTTGTATGCTTTTATCAAACATTTATCTACAAGTATATATGTAGTATGATACTATTAGATTGCAGTACAAAGCCAATCTATTTGGCAGTTAAACCTAGACATCCCTAATTGTCATTTGTGCATGGTTTAAAACATGATAAAATTATCAAGCACACAAGATACTATTCTTCTCGCAAATCTTAAATGACAGTTAACATATATGCCACCCAGGAAGGATTTGCATATTATACTATTCAACAAAACATTAAAATTAAGATGACAAGAAATTGGACTTAATGAGACACGCCTTGATGGAATCTTGAGATATAATATGTGCTAACTCTGGATAAATGTAGCCAAATAAATATCTCAAAATTAATCAATTATAATATAATATATTTGGCAAAAAGCTGTTACTAGTATATATTTTGCATCTCCTAAACCAAATTAGTTTGTTAATTAGCACATGGCCAAATTTTTTTATGGTAGGATGAAGCCAGATATCACTAAATGCAGGAAAGAGAGCAGACAATGCTAAATTAGGTTAATCCCTCCCCTGCTAAAAACGTTCTCCAATTAAATAATTTGATTAATTTTAAATAAAATATACCACACCTAAGTCTTTATCAATTCAAAGGAAGAAAATCTCACAAGAAGGAAAATATGATGTCCCAAACAAAGAGAAATGAAAAACAGACAACACAAAACAACTGACTGAAAAGCATACAACATAAAATAAGACAAAGGCACAAAAACACCAATAAAAAAACACATGAAAATTTCCGCTCCTTTGACATCTAGAGGATGCCTCCAATGTGTCATCCAACCATGTAACACAGCATCTGTTACTCCATGGAGCATATAACATCAACATACCAGGAGGCTATAATGTGTCACAACAGACATAACAACTGGATTAACTGCATGTTTGGCTGCAAACATTTCTGTCTATGGTAGACTCATAACCCTTGGCGAAATAAAATGGCTTTGTTTTATTTACGGCTGCAGAGTTGTGCGGATGACAATTTCATCTGTAGCTAACAAGTATCAATATGCACGAGACTGAGGGCACCAGAGAAAATACAACCCAACACTGGAAAACTTCCTTTTAAATTTTCTTAAATCCATTATATGTCTCCTCATGCAAATAAGTTATTTGGATGAAACAAGAAGGCAGGCCTATGTATTCAAACATGTGCATCTCTTGCAATCACATTCACCACTGTGCACACATTTGACCTTTTCCCAAACCACAACGTACATGTATGCATGTGATGACACTGATTGAATAGAAACTTACCTTTCATCCTACTAGTAATCTCACAAATGCAGAATGAAACCAGTCTTTCACTTTTCCTGGCAGAAAAAAAAAAGTGCAACATATCCCACATGTCAACTTTTGACTGAGGTTTTATTGTAAAACCATCTTCCTACAGTCTGACTCACAATACTATCATTTCCCTGTGTTAGCAACACAGGAACTGATAAAAAACATGTGCCATCACTTCAAATGATTAAGTTTTTTACAAAGCTGTTAACTAAAGACAAATGGAAATGCTGAATAATAAAACAATTGCAAAAAAAACTTTACAAACTTTGTGGTTCCATCTAACCATTTAGAAACCATGCATATCCTTTACACCACCAAAACATATCTTTATCTTTTAAATTATTCCTTCACATAACCAATGAAAAAGAGGAAGAAAACAATCAATGCCACCTTTTTACTGATATTTTTAACCAAACTGATAGCCATGGAGGAGGTAAAGCGTACAGAGAAGGGGAGGGGGGAACTGATATGACCTTTTAAGGTAATATATTATCATAATTTAGGGGAAAAGAATACAAAAATACAAAAAAAAATCTTTATGTTTAATCTATCCCTGTCTTCATGGAGGCTGTGAGAACAAAAAGAGTCAAGCACAAGAGTGCTTGGTAAACACAATGAAAAGAAAGCAGGGACTGGCTTTCTCACACAGCATCTAAACATCACTTCCAATTCCAATAGCTGACAAGCCCCTTCAGATCATTAAGTACAATTCCACAGAGAAGAGTGGTAACACAACCCCAGGTTCCAGACAATAGTACATGTTTACCCTGCAAATAGCCAAGACCTATACAAATCAATGCCAACAGGGCTGAGGAAAGAGCACAGGCTTAACCTTAACCTTTCACTGTGACTTGGGTGTTCCAACAACACAACCCGAACACATCATCCAGTCATAGAACCCTTTTTTCCTTATGAGGATTTTGGTGTCAAATATCAGTTGTTTAGAAAGGGGAAGTTTGTTGGAAAACAGGTATTAGTATTCATATTACACAGTGTGAGTAACAGCATTACAAAAACAGAGCAGAGACAGACAGTATAGAGGATTGTATTGGGTCTTTCATTCAACAGTGTGAAACTTTTATGTCTTGTTCAGAGGTAGATCAATGCAGTCTTAGAATAGCCTTATGTCATGTTTCTAGTTAACTTAGGCCAGCATCATTTGGTACAATCAATCTCACCAAGATGTCCATTTATGATCAGCTCACCACAGGCCAGGGTAACATCTAATCTTTCCCTTGTCCCGTCCTCTACACTTAGATTGAAATAACAATGTTATTCTATGGGATACCTATGGTAAAGTTGGCGAATAACTAAGTCTAATGAGATAGTGAGTTGGTAGCATATCAGGCTGAACTGGAACTAACTTGACTGAAAACATGACTATCCTGATCATCCAGACAGCTGAGCATGGGATTTGAGTTATTAAGCCATACTTGTGACCCAGTGACATTGGCTGGATCATCTCTAGTCTAAGTTAGTCCAGTTGTGAACACAGCTTCTTGCTTCCTAGACAGGAGTGGTTACAAATCCCCTTTTTCTAAAAAGGCTTATAAATTAATTATAATATAATCCTTATTGCATGTTAATACACATTGTGCATAAACTCTACTGTAAACAGGATTTTTTTTCACTTAAAGCAAGTTGCTGGGTGAAAATATTTCATTTGAAACCCAGTATGTTTATACAGATTGCAATATATTATATGTGCATTCCTACATATCAAGTATATCCTGGCAGTTTATCAACAGACTGCTGTCATGCTGAAACACCTAAGTCAACTAATTTGTTATATAACGCATGCTGACATAGGAAACACATGATGGTGTTTAAAGGTATCTGCCCTTTTCAGGGCTACTAGACATCAGGGACATGGCACACGGCTTTCTATATTGCAAACTCCAGCATTCACCATATTGCTGATCAAGTGTATAATACTTGTAGTACACACACACACACACACACACACATGCACACAAGTCTCTATCTATCCACAAGAGAAGGGAGAAATTAGGAGGAGAGGAGGGGAGCAAAAGCTTTTATGACACCATATGTGTGTAGCCTTATTAATCCTAAACATATAAAGATCAATACTTACACTAGGGTTATAAATCTCATGTGCCCAGCACCCTGCTATTCTCTTGGGACATTCCAGAGATGTCATGGGTCAGGGAATTATCAGGTGACAATCAAATGACACTCATAACCATTGATTAACACGGAAATAGTCTGCTGTTAGGGAATATCTTCTCAGTGATTATATAATACTACATTTAAATACATTTTAGTTTTTTTTTTTAGGGGGGGGGGGTTACCATTAAATTAATAGGCCCTCATGACAGATATTACTGAAATTATTTTAACAGGAATTTAAAAAAACAATGTCACTATAGCAGATATAGTAAGTGCAATTTTCTTACTTCATAAACGATAAGCATTTTTTTTTTCTTTTTGATACTGACCTATATACAAGGGGCAGTAGTCTTTTAAGTTATGTTCTTAAAAGAATAGGGGATACCTAGTCAGCAGATTGGTCAAAGCTCTCTCTCCAGAGTAGAAATGTACTCACACTGGCCTAGCCAGTTTTGGACTTGATCTCTTTTCATAAGCCCAAGCAGTAAAATGGCATCATTGACAAACTTGTTATTGTGGCAAAAAAGACGTATGCACATGCCCCCCAATTCCAGAAACATTGATAGACTCAGGCGATTACACCATGTATCTAGACAGTGGTGTCTCTACACAAAAACTGAAACAATTACTCAACATACCTTCTTTGTAAAACTTTTTACTCTGCCACCTTGAACCCCATTCTATGCATCACTAACCAAAAGCTACTTACAGACCACAAATATATATTTTCTAAGTTAAGAGGGGAAAAAAAAGAATACCTCACTACCTTCTTGCTCTGCCCTCCTTCCTGTTCCCATGGACTTAAAGTGTCACATGGTCCCATTAACTAGTCCCGGGTCAGTGGACATGCATTTATCCAGCCTCATTAATGACAAGGGGCATGTTATTAACAATTTTGTGAGTTGACGCGACCCAAATGAGAGACCAAAGATAGGCAAGGCGTAGGTTATTACACACAATCAGTCTGATAAAATACAATGATGACAATGATAAGATTCTATCCAACGAGTGAACTATGAACACGGAAATCTAATCTTGAAGGTCAATAGCACTAAAAAACTATCAAAAAACATAACTCAAAACTGTGAAGAATATGTATTAACGCACCAAGAAGACAACCTTATAGGTGTTGTACATAGGTAACTTACAAGAGAGAGAGCTTCATCCAGCCTGCCATCTGCAGCAACAACTATGTCACTGACTTGTAATAAATATGTATGCCACAATGTGTCACCAACTGTATGTCACCATCCAACATGTTACATTGGGATCAGCCCCTGGCAAAACACTATACCACCTATGGATAGAGAGAGTTCTACTCCAAAGGTACATTTACACTCGAGTCAAATTTGGATCCAACCTCTACAGCCCTGATGTGCATGGGGTTAAAATCAATAAGATGTGACCAGTTTTCACGACATAAAATATTTGTCGTGCTGAGAAAAAAAGTTCTGTGATACCTGTGGTAAGGATGCCACTCAACTTCCTTAAGGACTCTTACATTTGACTTCGCAGCACCAAAGGCTGAAGTCAACCTCTTTTCAACTGATCCACACAAATACACCAAAAAAAACTTACTAGTGCGACCCAGGGCAGAACTGACCTGAACCGGTCTTTCAGTGTAAACAGATCACCAGATAAAGCCAATTGACAACATCCATATGGCGTGAAATGATGCCCCATGCAATCTCACTGTGCTGTGACAATGCCACCAAGACCTTTGACAAAATCTTTAATAAGTCCATGCATTCCTTTTTTCCCAACAGTTACAACCCAGCCGAGATCTCTTGCAGTGTTTAGCATTTACAGTCAGTACGGTTGGGTCAACTTAACTTATCACTGCATGCTTATCTGAGATGTTACAAGTATCATACCTAAAACAGTCTGGAAAAAGTGGGTAATTTCCACCAAAAAAGAACTTTGGGTAAATACTGTTCTAAACTTCAAGACAAATATCATTGTTCACTCCACCATGTAACTTTTGGTCCAAATGGCAGCCATTTCTTTCTTGTTATAAATAAAACAGGGGCAACCTTTCATTTCATTTTGACTTCAACTAATTTACCATGAATTAGATAAAAGGAATATGTGATTTTGCCATGTCTTAACAAATTTATTAGATATTGCCATCTCTAAATCATGTTGGTCTGATCTCAAAAGGTAAAATGAATGAGCAGTAGCCAAGATTAGATATTTTCTCATGTTTTTAAAAAGCACATGCCATAAAGTAGAGACCAACTTTAACTCGAGTTACTTTATTAATAGGCCCTAGCTACTTAAATTTTAACAACAACAATTTTCATATGTAATCAAAAGTGTTTCCTGTCTTTACATATTTCCACTGTTTACTCAATGTTTTGTTTACATTTCTGGTTTCCTGTTGATGTCAAAGATCTTAAATTAGTGAAAATACAAGATTTTGTTTATCAGCGAAATCCAAAATTTCTTCATGAGTCAAAAACAAAATGAAATTCTGTAAAATATTTTTGTAACATGTAGATAAGCACCATTGCTGGGTTCACTTCATTGCATAAAAATTTTATTTCATTCACTTTTTACAAATTAACTTTTATCATTATCTTTATACTTTTTTTATTTTATTTCATCATCATTTTTTGCCAAAACTTTGCCACAAATATTTCCCACATACTAGTAAATGATCATTCTTTTTTTACCAGGCATTTCTCGCATCATTTTTCACTGTTCTCCTTTTTGGAAAAAAAAACTTTGTCAAAGTCACTTCACAAAGGTAAATATCTGTTTTAACCGCACATTACTCACTGCCCCACTATCAAGTTAGATTTTGCCAAAGGACCTAGGTTATATCCCCAGCCAATGCCAGTGTTTCCCCTGCACTTAAATGAGCGAGGCGCCCGCCTCGCTGATATTTGCAAGCGCCTCGCTGAAATTTGTCAAAAGCACCGCCTCGCTGGGCTATATGGAACAACAAAGTATATTTTCACTCATGCTAACTGAAAATTATATTCATTTCTAAGCAAATATGGCAATTTCTGTTTACGTACGTAATCCCATGCTTCTGAGCACTTGATTTGGTAGTATCGGAAATACGCATGCGCGTATGCCTAAAAATAACCAGCAGTTACTATCACCCTGTGAGTGCCTCGTTTTCGCAGTTCTGTGCCTTATTTGAAGTATAAGAGACAAAGCGAAACGAGGCAACTGTTCTTGACACCATTTAATCACGTGTCAAGAATACACTTTCTCTATCACTTCATGTTCCGAAATTCAGACCGCCTGTTTTTTGTTTTTATAGTTTACGAATATTCACTGATAAAAAAGGAGCAAATAAAGTGGACTTCGTTGATTTTATAAACTTGGAGAAGATTTTCTATTGATTTACGGGTGAGTTTTGTGAAAGCAGTAGCGTTGTAAAACTGGGTCACGTCAGTATTTCGCGTGGAAACCTATGCATTGAATATGAATTTCCATGACTGAATAGAACCATAAAAATGAATAAACGAAGAACTAAAATTGATGATAAGTGTGATTTTCATCTCTTTAATTCCGAAGAATTCATTTAAGGGTGTTTGAAGTTGTTGATTATAAATTACATCTCAAACTACGTATAACTAGTAGCGGGAGTCGCTTTGCGCTGACCAACAAGAGAGAGAATTTTTTGCGGCAGTTTTATATTAGGATGAAGCGCTCCCACACGCAAAGTCAATTGACCAGTTACTTTCACAAGAATGTGAAAACGGTAAAAACAACATATTTTATCAACTTTTTGGTCAATTTAAAAATAATTCAATGTAGTAAGCCCTTTTTCTCGTTTCTTGTAAGTATTAAAGTAGTTAACTTTTTTTTTTTGAAAGAGTATGTTCTATAAACTGAAAAGGACTAAACTGAGTGAATGCACAGACTGGAAAATAAATTTTGTCCAAACCTTTGTTATGTTATTACTGAATTTACTCCTCAAAACATCTAAAACAAGACAATTCAGTGCCACATAAAATGTAAAAAAATTCAGTTCTAAATACCCTAATATGCACCAAATTGCACCTCGGTTTAAAAAGTTTTCTGGGGGGGGCATGCCCCCGAACCCCCCTAGTATTGCTGGGATCGCGGACTGCCTACTACCTCGCAGAGCTTGAAAGCCAGGGGAAACACTGCAATGCTATTTCAATATTTACTGCGTACTAGTATCCACATCTTTGGAGACTATCGTAATATACAGCAGTATGAGGGACAGTTATCAAAAAGAGACATCTAAATGGAAACAAGCTTATCAGTATGTACATTTGACAACAGGTGGTCACAGGTAGACGTTTTTCTACCCTCAAGAGTTATGCCACAGTACTCTGTATTATAGTACTACTATGGGTAAATAGCGTTAAATGCTATTTCTTTCCCACACACAAGATTGGTCGGCCCAGCCAATGACTGTCTTTCTTTAAATCCATATCTTAAACCACACACACACACACACAAACACACACACACACACACACACACACACACACACACAAAGTTGCAGCAATCTCACCTGTCAAATTCTTCTTCAATGAGGTAATAAGATCACAACCCTCTATCTCTGCCCTCAAACAACAGAGAAGACGTGTTATAAGACCTCTGCCCCAATGCAGTCAACTTTCTTTTGGGTCATGTATTCGTGCTGCTGCCAGTGTCACAGCAGAGAGACACGGGGAGATTTCATCCAATCAGGAGACTGTCAAGGTGATCCACTGAGAAGTATCATGCAAGGAGAATGAGCGAAGCCATGCTGTCACTTTGCATAATGGCTTTAACCCAACTTTTTTAGGGGGGGGGGGAGACCATTATCTGTTCAAGGTTCTAAGCATTTCGAATAACTTTTGTTTTCTATTTTTTTTTTCAAGATTAAACATTTTTTGCACTTACACCAATGTGCTATCTGACACAATGTAAAAAGATTTTTCAAAACTTTTTAATCAACATTTTTTAGTATCACCAAAAAAATACTGGGGGCGGGGAGATATTTTCAATTGATGTTTTTGTGCACTTATTGAATAATTACCATAATTTAATTTTGACAAGGTCAACAAGGTTTAACATGACATTACTTGATAATGAGACATTGAGGGGAAGTCCACTGAAAACATGTCAGCAGATGGGGTAACCACATGTTCCTCTCAAGGTGCGTTCAGACAAGTGGATAACCCAAGACCGAAAGAGGTCTGTTGAATAACAAGACCTTGATTTTGTGAAACCTGTATATTTAAAATCAACAGCAATGGTGGTAGGACCAGTGGCTAACATCGTTAGAATTAAGTCCTGTCCCCCCCCCCCCCCCCCCCCCCCCTTACAAACAAACATATAACCACAGGGGTTCAAATCCTGTGCTAAACAATAATGAACTTCAGCTATAAAAAAAGTACACTGCTGCTTTCTTACAAATTTCCTGTGTTCTCTTCTTGGAGAGGAGTTTTGGACAGTCACACTCAATCACATACCATTGACACATTGATATGGTTGGACTGGGTTTGGATTTATCTTCTTCATAAATGCACTTCGTAATTCCATTGAGAATATAATTACTGCCACTTAGGCTCGTCACTTCCAATAATAAATGTGTCTGTAAAGATGCTCCTGACTGCCCAATAATCAAGTCAATTAGTAACTGTCATATTATCTTTATATTACCCCTGCCATGCTATTACTATCATTAGAAAATAACATGACAAACCAAATGGATATGAATTAACTAAAACATCACAAGTACACATCCAATTACAGAAGTCCTAGTTTTATTAAGCTGTTTGTCATTATTGCTTTTTTTTTTAGCAATGGACGTGTATCACGTGATAAATTCCAGAAAACAAAAACTTTTGCAGATGAGCATTCCCTAGTTGATGTTGGTTAGATAAATGCCTTCCACAACAATATTACCTACCAGTATGAATCATCTCCAACATATGGCATGATTTCCTGCAGTCAAATTATTCAAATTATTCCGGGGCAAAATTTTTAACAATACTGACAGGAAATTGATAAACAATGAGATGAATATGTTTCATTTTTCAACTCAAATAGGAAATGGTCAGGAACTGGTTTAAATGTACTTAGTTGTAGTGAACCTTACTCTTTTGAGGATAATTAATGTAATGTAGTGAAAAAATCTTTTTACCTTTTCTTTCTCAATTTTAACCATTATCTTACAGTGCTTGACTTTTATTTTCTATGCAATAGTATATCAGGTTCAAACTACATAAGAGTTTTTCAAATTTAACAGCCACTTGCTTAAAAAAATTTTCCATAAACATATACATATACATTTCCGGCAGGCTTTTTCAAGCATGGCTTCATGTTATAAATAAAACCCTATCAATGCAGAAAACAATTTTAACTGATACTTCATAGGTGAACAATGGATTCTTTCCATTTTCTCATTTACAGGCTTCATGTGTTATGAATGTACTGGAACTTAAATGTTTTCTTTATGCCTGAGTTTTAGAGTTTTATTAAGAAGAGGCCCTAAAATAAATTTTCTGCTTGAATGAAATCCACATTTGTAAGGTCCTAAGCATGGAATGAATGTCCTAAATGTATCTTTACCTTCTCCATAAAAGTGTGGATAAATATTTATCCATATTCAATGTACACTAATAATTTTTCACTTTGAAAAAAAAAGTTTGCCCACCATTTCTAATACAAGTTGTTATGACAGTTTCAGAAACAGAAAGTACCACAAATAAAATGCCAGGCTATCCTAAATGCCAATTCCCTATCACTTATCGTAACTGCATGGGTAGATTATAAATCAGAGACCAATGTGGACTTTTCATAATAAACCCTGAATATGCAAGTGCAGAAGATGAGCAGGTCAATATGGGGAAACTCCAACTGGGGACATAAATAAAAAACCAACATTTCCAGATTTGATGATATATCTCTAATTAAAATATAAAATAGCAATAATCACAGTACAGGTTAAATAAATGAACTCAGTTTCTAGCTTGATAAGTGAAAGAATTCATAATATTAAGTAAAAGCTCAGACATTCTGGATATTTTAAAGTAATTTTTATGCAAACTATTTGGACAATTCTATTACCCTCAGTTTGTGTAATAATATTCACTATCTGATCTGATAGTTCTGTTTGCTGGCTGCGTAACTGGATGGAACACTGGCGCTAAGTGCAAAAAGTTTATCTATAAATTATAAACTCAATATGAAATCAAAGATTATTTAATGTTGAACGTTTGTCTGTGCAGTGCACAACGACTATACGCCCGTTAGCGCTTACTTTTACTTAACTTAAACCAGACCAGACTTCCCTTGAAAGGCATATTATAGCCATTCGTTTTTTAGAGATGTTTAAATATGCGCGTTAAGTATTACATAATAAGTGAAACTAGCTAATTTGACAATGCGATAGGTTAACTACTCGAGTCAAACTCAAAATGCTATCCAATATTAGGTAGTCCCAATGGAATGAATCGTGTGTTTTAAGACAAAAACAACAGTATCTATACAGTCACAATACAAAATACATAGGCTACACCACTTACCACTTTAATAAGCTTTCTTCTGTGCGAAATCGTTACACGTTGGCTTCTGTTTGACTGTCAACTGAACGCCTTTCGACTTGAACCGCCATGTTTACCCATGGATTGCACATGCGCAAGATTATCACTTCCGTCTGCTACCGAATGCTTTATTCACACCGGTTTTATCGAGCACAACTAACACATCGCGGCACAGATATGGATTTGGATATCGAAACAAATAAACCCGAAATTTGCAATAGAAAACTTAAAAAATCCTTTGGATGCATTGTTTAAAATGCACGAGTCTGTGATGTTCACGTTGACATCTAAAGTAAAGCGGAATTCATTGAAAATTAAATCAAATCTCTTTCTAACGCGAATATGTGTCGTTGGTTAACTTTGATCTCTGACCAACATGTAAATTCCCTTCTTGGTTCAGCAGAATCACATGGTAAAAAAACACTCCCTTTTGTAATTATCAAGATCAATTATTTGGTATTTGTTTCAAAGAGAGAAATAAGGAATGTATAAATTGTTATAAAATATTGTTAAATTTTATATATAGGCCTATATATAGGCCTACTGTATATATAGGCCCTATATAAGCAAGTGTGCCGTATAGGCCTATGAATCTTTATAAATACCTGTATATAACGCTCTTCAAAATGCATATATACAGCATTTTTTTTCTTTTGTACTTGCACATTCGCTTAAGGTTTTTCTTATTGAAAAACAAAATAAAATTTCCTAGAAAAACATTTTCCAACCCACGGATCAATGCTCAACCCGTTCCACTTGGATTCTGCGTTTGATTCCATTTTCAATTTTTTTCTCTCCACCAGCTGGACTTTTATAAAATACCTAAACTTCCTTCCTCTTATTTCAGCATCACCATCATTTTTGATACTCATTAAAATTTTGTACAAGGCAAGGCTTTCGAATATCTAATCCTGGACGACATAGACTCCACAGGAAGTAAAGCATCAGAAACTGCCATTACATGCCATTCAACCGCGAAGAAGGGATTTCCCGAATCATTTTCAACACAGAAGTTTCTAAATACTGTAGTTTCACTTTAAGTGTATGATAAGGAATTTATCATTGAAATATCTATATATAACCGCTTCAGGGGCGGATCCAGGATTAAACTTAAGGGGGAGGGGGGTCCGCGGATGCGAGGCCGACCCCCACCCCCCACCCACCCACTTGGCGTTGGGTTCAGCGGGCCCCGAAAATATTGATATTTTAGAGTTCGAACGGTGCCATTTGGTACGGTTTCGAACTATGATACAGCTAGTCAAAATTCTAATTTGAAGAGGGGACCAGAAATCGAAAGTATGGGGGGGGGGGGCACGACCCCCTGA
>NW_019773981.1:130199-179057 GCF_001039355.2 Lingula anatina
GGAGGGGGGAAAAAAAAGAAAGGGGGGGGGGGGGGGGGCCCCCCCCCCCCCCCCCCCCCCCCCCCCGCCTCTAAATCCGCCACTGAGCTTTTCACTAAATGTCTCCTGTTCGTTGTTATCATGACTACAAAGGATGTTATTTTTAAGCAATCCATAGTTTCCATAGGCGCAACGTAACATTTTGATACGTTGAGAGATTTTCCACAAATTATTTTTTTTGCTGTACATGCTGCAGAAAACATGTCTCCATACTAAAGCAAAAGTGAAAGTAAGGCCACAACCTTCGCTTTAATTGTGGGATCGCGGATGTGACATGCAAGTTTTAACGAAACAAGCAATAAAACGAAGAAAAAATAATAATTTCATTTTCCCGCTTCCTCTTCCTGATTCACATCCAATCTCTTCATGCCAAAACATCAACAAGGGGAAAAAAAACTAGCCAGACCAGGAAAATAAAGACATCAAATGCCACATGTTTTTCCATATTTGCATTCGCTTTTGATACATACATGCAACACTTTTCCAGTTCGGAACTCAATCCTGCGTTGTGTAATCATACATCCAAACAGTCGTAATCTTTTATAGCTGCTGAGTAACACACTTCACTTGGCTGATTGGGAGCTGATACCATCTGACACGGACTTTCTGAAGGGAAGGGTTTTATACCTTCAAATATCTCGATAACGCAGTATTGATACCTTCATTTAAAAAGAAGGTAAGTGGCGGATTGTCAACATATTCATCAATTTAATATTTACTTCTGTAACTCTCTCTCTCTCTCTCTCTCTCTCTCTCCGTGGCCAGTATCATATGTAATAACCTTTCGTTTGTATCAAATGTGTGTCACCTGTGTTGATAGATTCGAACGTCACCGTGCATCAGTGCCAAATGATTAAGAACTGGTTTTTGTATTGTCGAACTTAGTCGTTTATGCAGACAGGTAGTGTGGATGGATTGTAACGGAATTAAATCACCTACCCCCATTCTTTCCTGTCTCTTACCTGCCCCCTCTCTCTATCTCCCTCCCTCTCTCCCTCCTCTCTCTCTCTCTCTCTCTCTCTCTCTCTCTCTCTCTCTCCCACACACACACACACACACACACACACACACACACACACACACACACGTCTGATGCAGGCACACACACACCATCACAATGCAAACCTCAAAAGAAGCATCATCGACCTGAATCATGCGCAAATTACGCGCGCCAAATGCGCTCTGGCGTAGAAATAGCATTCTCTCTGACTACTGGGTCAGCTAGTAGTCTTTTAAAAGTTTTTTGTATTATTAAATATCAAATTTAAATATATAATTATCAAATATTGTGCACTATTTTTGAGGCCCCCAATATCAGAGTGTAGAAATAGTTGATTCCACACTAAAAATGTCCATATAATTTTACTTTCTACGTCGTAACATGTCTGTGTTTTGAAATACAAATAATTGTTTTTGTGCACCTTTTGTTAAAATTGAAAGAAGTCTCATCTTATTTGTCAATCATCAGTGGCATACATATCTAAACTCACCTTATATTTATTGTCTCTATGGAGGTATATGGCGATTTTACGATCTTCCTTTTAAATAATTTATCAACCAATCAAGGTGACAGTCGGGCGTGTCTGAGACGTCACTTTTTCGGGAACACACGTGTACATATTTTGACAGGATGATGATGTCTGATGATGACACGTGTGTTTCAATTTGAAAAAGTTCTGTAGCCGGTTTCACTTTCATATATGTGAACGGAGCAGCAGGTTATCTTAAGGACAGGGTCACTGTAGATGCATTATATAGAGCCTATGCTAATATTACCCTCTACCAGCGCGACAGATTGATTTTTCACAGATTTCTAGATAAAAAAAGACAGTCATTTTGGTCTGATGTCAGCAAAAATGTCCACAATGATAACTGCGGTCCTGGTAGAGGGTATGCTAATATGGCGTTGCATCATCCCCACCTCTTCTAAAGTTCAGCGGGTTTCACAAAAGCACACACTCGTTATTTACGGTTGTCGTGACATTGACACATATGTAGGCCTACTTTTTTCTGTTTTTTTTTTTTTTTTTTTCAAGATAAATCAGAAGCTGTTATTATTTTAACTGATTTTTTTCTGATTTTAGTGATTTGTTAAAATTAGTTAGATTTAGCAAATTTTACGTGTCTACGGTATGTACCTGCACTAGTTCAAATGTACACAGTTTCCCCTTTACCTTATAACTAATATGCCAATAGCTTTTCAAAGACTTATGAAGTTCTGTTAAGTAATGGCTTTGATCAATGTCTTTGATATTAAAAAAAAACATGATTTTGCTATTTGCGTATTGAATTTATTTTTATATTGTACACGACATCACTGCTATTGAGAAAAGTCTGACCCTGATGACACAAAAATAGGGTAAATCTCATAATTTTTCCATAACAGGTGTTTTTTGAGGCGAAATTTGATGCTGACCACAAATATGTCAATCATTTATTTATGCAACAATTATTTAGGTCGGTAAAATGACAATTTTCAAAATTGCAGCTAAAATGACCTACCTAGAGTTTCATCAACAATATTTAAATGTATTATTATGTGTCATATAGTGTCTTTTCTTACGTTTTAGGGATCATAGAATCCATTTCTGATGTTAATACTGAGATTAGTAAATTTTACAGTGAGTTCAGATACCATGTGAGCTGACAGTTAACTGTCAAGCTAGACTGAAGAGCCAGAATCTTCGATAACGGAGACAATGAACAACCTCAGTCATCTTGATCAATCTAAAAGAGGACGTAATCATTGTGAATTATTTCCTTTTAGGTACCGCGTAGCAAACCCATGGCCTTTGTACGTGCAAGTACTAGTCTGGTGTTCCTTTCAATGCTGAACATGGCAGGTTTGGTATATTCCCATGATCCAAATGCAGGGAAAACGACACTGCATTGCCGAACGAACTGCAGCCTTCAACCTACCCAACATTCACTGCACAAGTTTCGGGACGTGTTTGAAAGCAACGGCGTCAAATTTGTGGATGTTTTCATGCAAGTCAAAGAGAACAACAGTGACTCAGAACCAAGGACAAAATCAAGCGTTTTTCAACTCTTTCAGTGGCATGTGATAGATAAGAAGAGTGGTGTGGTTTATATGAAACTAGTGTATGACTTCGAGGTCCTCTCTTTGTGGACATTAAGTTCGGGGATATATGAACTATCGATAGAGTTACTACCAATTCAACCCGACTGCTGGGCGAAATTAGATCTAGAATGTCAGCTTTTCACGGTGTCTAAGGCTGTTCTGCAAGTGCTGTATTCACTGAAAGAAAAACTAGGGGACAATGGTTTGAGGTTATGCGGTGAGAATCACTTTCACCAAGGTGGGTTTTTCCAAGAGGATAGTTGTATCGATGTAGCCAATGTTACAAAGTCGACGTCATTAACATTTCTTCCTGCGGAGAAATCTGATACCAGTTATATATTAACAGGAATATTTGACTTGGTAGTCGTTGGAATTTTTTTGGCTGTTTTACCCCTCCTTGTGTTAACCATTTTACCAAGGGGGGTTTCAACTTTTCTAAGCAAAGACGCTTTTCGGGAACTCAAAATATTTGAATACTGCAACGGTTTCACCCCTCCCACAGAGAGACTGTTCATGATACTACAGAATTCTCGACTGTGCATACCTGTCCGAGTTCTTTTATTTGTGCTACTGCACTCTAGCTCGCTTTTCGCTTTCTTAACGAACACGGCCTTTTATTCGAATGTATGGGTGTCGCAGTGTTCACATTTACGCTCCCTGAATTTTTTATACCTTACGAAGTTTTTACCCTCTTTGTTCACTGCTGTTCCTACGTGCATTCGTTTAGGGGTCCATCCATGGGCAGATTTTGCCATTACGTCACTCGCTTTGGTAGCGTTTGCGTGGTCCTTTCTCTTTTTTATCTTAACGCCGATGTTGACTTATGAACGACTGGAAGGTAGTTTATTAACTAAAATGGATTTTAGATTTGCTGCTGACACTACTTTTGGGATGCCAATGCCGAACATATGTCTTGAAAAGTCCATGAGGATGTTCATGAATCCTTGCGTGTTTGTAAAAATGCTGAAAGAAACTTTTGTGAAAAGGAAAATAATGGATTTTGTAATGATGCTTCTTATACTGCCATTATTCCCTTTCGGCTACATATTTTTTCTTGCTCTGTATGTGCAACAAAGCTTCCTTAACAAATGCCCCTACGTGTGTTGCCGCTGGTTTGGTCACGCTTACAATGTTCTATCACTTGTGCCTTTCTATTATTTTGTTTTACTCTATATCGACGTTGCCTACCGCCTGGTTTGGACTTTAGCCATGGTGCTGTCTGGACTGGCACTAAACACGAATGGTGTTCTGCCGTACGTGGTATTGGCGTTATCGTTTCTGTATTACATGATTTTGCCCTTCCACAACTTGCAAGATGAGTATAGAAAATTAAAATTGATAGTGTTTGAGGAATGCGAGCGAATGTTCAGTGAATGTGGGGACTTAGGTCAAAATTGTGGGTCTTTGGCGGAGATGGGTCTCGAGGAACACATTCAAAACTCCAGGGCATCAGCTGAATCAGTTGCGCGCGACGACCAGGGTACTACGACGCCATTGTTGCAAAGGGGAATCGACGCCACCCATGAATACAGTGACGTCTTAACTTACGGCACTGGTGAAATATCATCGAGATTTGATACTTGCGATGGACCGATTTACGTTTGCGACAATTATGGCAATAAGAAAATACACAAACAACTATGGTGCTTCATCTGTAGTCGAATCTTGCCTCCAAGACAGAAGCTGCTGAAGGCGTCTTTCACCGCTTTCTGTTTGATAATGTCGATACTGATATTTTCCCTTGGACTTGTGGCTTACAACGCATATGAAAGATTCACCACCATTGGACATTCGTTTTCCACCTTTGCGACGGCCATTGTACCAAAGTTTCTTTACAACTTTTTGGCTTCTGAGAGCGCCAAGCAATCAAAGGAGCGACGCTGGAGAAGTATTGTTGTAATAACGATCAAAGAATATGCAAACATTGCTGCAGATAAGAACAATCGAACGCACGAACGTCGATCTTTGATATAGAACTAACGCAGAAACCTACTTCTTGAATTAACTGTTACCTGAACACATAAACAAACACGCGTTCTTACACATGCACAGTATATTCAAGATCCCAGATGCTCAAATCAAATAGCCTATAAGGTGTCCCTCGATATCGTTGCAAACCATTTCCAAATCTGTTTATTTTGAAAAAATATATGTATATAAAAAATAAATATTGAAGACCGTTAAACTCACTAAATGTGTTAATTTTTCCTTAGTCCTCTTCAGTCCTCAAGCAGAAGAATTTCCTTCTGAATCAATATGAAGAATTTCTTGGTGGTAATAAGGCAATAATTTGACCATGGCCTTTTTAAATGTACTGTGTCGTCCGCAGAGCAGTCCTCACTAGCGCTCTCATGTGCTCGTAACTCGAAAACATTGCGAATTGCGACTCAGCGATATCACCTTTTATTTCGAGGCTATTATATGGGGTGAGTAAATCCCGAGTTATGGAATAGAGACGCTTGCGCTCGGTCGCAATTCGCGATGCTTTCGTGTTGGAAAGGGGGGGGGCTACTTGATTGACGACGGCTTCATATTGACGGTCTCATCAAAAACTATTTCTTAGTTTGTTTTTTCTTAAATCAGAGTAAAATATGAAATTCATAATTAAAATGATTATTTTCAATTAGTGCGGAAGTCTCTCGGCCGGTGTGACAGGAATGGAGGTCTGCCAAGAACCATTGTCCTATTATTTTG
Source organism: Lingula anatina (assembly GCF_001039355.2). Next base: position 136,015 of record NW_019773981.1, read on the forward strand.
TACAAGCGGCATTCGTCCCATATAGTAACCTCTATACTCCGACTAACCCTTTCCTGTGCCAATCATATGGGGCCCGGACCTCCATTCCTACATCTATTATTCCTGTCACACTGGCGTGTTAGAGACTATTATTTCAAAAAATTCTATGAATTTAAAGTAATGAACAGGTCAAATAAAACAATTTACTTTATAGCAAGGCTTTACTTTTTTTATTATTGAATATTTTCCCAAATAATTCGGCCTTTATATGGCAGAGGCACCATACATTATTGTTTGTACACAATTACTTGTTCCTCGCTGACGGGATGTTTAGAAATGCCAGTCAAAAAAAAAATAAATAAATAAATAAATTAAAAAAAAAGAAAAAAAAAGAAAAAAAAACTTACTTGTCGTTCAGACATTTTTTGTTTGTTTGTTTTCAAATTTTGATTATTTCCAGTTAACCCTTCTACCATTTTACCCTGCAAATTAGGTGTATGATAATTTTGCAAAAAAGAAGTATTTAAGAGTCTGGGGAGGGGGTATCTTGGAGCGACATGATCGTATACTATGACAATACAAATACTTAAACCTTCAGAGGGAATCCCCTTAAATACAAAAAAAAAATAGAAATTGTTAATCCGATCGGATTTTTACAGTATGCCACTGTAGACTGTAGATCTACAGGTACACAGGGGTATCAGCTGGCTAAAAAGACGAAATCATCTACTTTTATGTACGTCCTTGACGGTTACAAAGGTATCTTCAGCTGGAAAGAGGCTGGGCGTAGGAAGATATTTTGGTCGTCGCGTGGGATGAGATAAGGTCGAGTTCGTAAAAAACACATTTGACGCTTTTTGTATAGTATGCATACCCATCTTTGGCACTTAGATTTAAATTGTAATGCAGTGTATTATGAATGAGCGCAGCTGTCGGACACAAAAATTAATAATTTTGTTAATTTAAAATAAAATATTGCATAAGCCTACATGACAACACGTAGCCAAACAGTTCGAACTGTTTTTTGAACCTAGTCAATAATCTTAGCTGATAAAAAAACGCCGATATAAAATGACCTTAACCTTGTCGGCTATTCATATAATGCACCCGCCCCCTCTTCATTTATTCATACATTTCAACTCAAACGTATCTTTACGGGTTGGTTTTGATGTCATTCACCCCTCCCCAATCGCCACAATACCAATCAAGCTAAAAACAAAACGAGAAGCAGCGATTGTTTAGTCTACCTTATTGAAGACAGTGGACATAACACGAGAAAGCTTTGCATACTGGGATGGAAAAAAGAGGTTTAATACATGTAACAGCTAGTTTGCTCTTATCTGATTTTTTGGGTTCACTTTGAAGCTTTGGGAAAGGTACCAGTAATCTGTTCATAGGCCATTTGGACACTGATGCATGTAGATGGCAACGGCTTAAAATCATTGGAGGAACCATAAAGAAATTTATTCTCTAAAATGCAATTGTAAATGGAAACAGTTCGGATGCAGCAACAGGAAAGTTTTTATGATGCAAGGAACTCTGTGATTATATAGTCACATTTGTTTCACTTTATGTTAAGGCTTATTTGACAAGAACAAAGACATATGCCCCATTCCCCTAGACACCAGCATTCAGCGAAGAGAGCTGCGGAGCCGGAACGGAGAACGAATCTTTCATTGTGAATGAACTCTTACTCATCTAGTGGTATTTTGCATAAGGAATTTTAAAAAATCTAGACTCGACTATATCCCGCGCTGATAACCTAACAAGACAGAATAATCTATCTGTATTCTCAAAATACCGGCTGAAGTTTCAGAGAGTCCACCAGACCAAATTGTAAGTCCATTTTTGGGTTTATAAAATGTCCTTTTTTGTTTCAGTAAGTAGACTACCGAATTTGAGAGGAGCAGATATGATAAGCTACAAATCAAACCTCTCTTATCCATGTAAAAAGAGGAAGGGTCTCTGAGGTCCGAAGTTCGAAATATTGTGCCATTCTATCACAAACAGTGTTACCATAAGATTTGTTTTTCTATTTTAGCAACGGCACAGTTTGAGAGCCCCGAAATTTGGGTGTAAATACATTTTGTTAAATTACCTTTGATGAGTTTTAAAAATTCAACTGATGGATGGTAATGTCTGCTTTATAACTACTACATACAACCCCAAAATAACAAAAATTTTGTCCGAAATTGAAAAAATTCCAATAAAAAATTCAATGCGATAAACATGCAACCTAATTTAGGTAACCTTGTGTGGTATCCTTTAAGCGTAATAATTTTTTTCTGCATTTATCAATGGATTATCTCTTACAATTGGCAGGTTAGAAAAAAAGCTGTTAAAGGTCCATAAATACAGTTAAAGAGATACTGAAAGAGATGCATGTACAAAAGCGACGTAAAATACTATGTTCAACAGAACTTTCTTTTTTAAAGCGAGTGTTAGGGGAGACCGGGGCTGGTTTGACCCCGGGGTAAGGTAGCCCTTAGTCAAAAAGTAAAAATCCTGTATCCAACAATGTCAAGAAGGGCGTCGGTTGTAAAAAGTTTTACTTAAGCGGTGAGTCCTAAATGAAAGACATTGCATCGTCAAATAGTTTAGATTAAAAGTACCTTTGTTCAATTAATTTGAAAATTTGTTTTCATAGGCTTGTGATTGAATAAAGTATGCAGATAGGCCATCAAAAGCTATTTGCCAAAATGGCTGCAAGCTTTTAAAATGAAAATGCGCACCTGGGACTACATGTAGTTGTACATGTACGACCTGGCTTGGGCAAGTTGGACCATCTTTTTGACCACAATCCTTTGCGCGCAACGGAGCCATAGATCATTATCAAGGATTTGGGACAGTCAAGGATTTGGGAAATGATTACCTGAAAATGCTAGTTACGTTTAAATCAAGAGTTTATTATTTTTCAAAAATCAGTTTTATATTATTATCAGTTTAAACAGATATATCCTTTGTTTGAAATTATGACACGAAGAATTCACACCGGGAGACCAAAACTACATATATGATTAGTGTGATGTGAAAACAAAGTCAAGGTTTTGTTAAATAAATACCAGTATACGGTTGAAATTGTTACTCACTCTTAAAACAATAGTTTATTATTTGTTATCAATCATTAAAAACCTGTTTTAATATCATAATTAGTTAAATGAAAATTTAAAAAAAAACAAGTTTGATTGATACATATTTGGGGTCTCATTATGTTTTTTTCACCATATACAAAATTAATGAAGGTAACATATCGAAACTTCTGTATATCGGCTTCATTTAAACTTTTATTTTAACAAAAACTATAAAAATCAATTTAATAAAATAAAAATGTGTGAAAATGCATTTCATGGCGTTAACATATTTACTGTAATTAAGTATAGGGTGCCAACTTGGCCCCACCCCTGACGTCAGTTTACGTTTTAATAGTCAAATTGTAAGCCATCTAACATTAACTTTGCAAAGTAATGACGCTGCATTATGTGAGTAGTCTTTGTTCTAAAACCAGTTTGTTGCTCTAACCCATTCCCTCTTGGCTCTAGAAGGCCCAAAATGTCTATCTGGATCAACTAGCCCCGACCACCCCTACTTTACTTACTTCCGTTTAACCCACGAAATTCTTTTTTTAAAAATGATTGCCAGCGTAGCCTACATCTGTCTAGAAATGGCGGCCAAAGAAATTTTCAAGCTTATCATTTGGATCTTCTCGTGAAAAATTGCTCTGTTTTTATTAATAATATATATGCAGAGAGGTAAGTTTTATTGTTAGAAAAACCATATTTTAATCAATTTTGATACACTTTCCTTTTCCTCGTGAATACAATGTTAATTGGGTTAACTTACGAGAGAATACTGTTAATAAATGGCCGCAGGTTTAGCAGTGTTGACACATGTGAATATGTCTAAGAAATCCTCCACAATCAAAATAATAAGGCGCAAATAAAGTATTTTATGATATTTTTGTGTAGCTAGGGAAAGAGTTGTAAAAATAGAGAGCTTGAGGGTAGCAGAGCTTGGATTATCACGCCTTCCATGTCAAAATTACAGAAATTAAGAAGGTGAATACTACAAAAAAACCATATTTTCTTTCCATCATGTTTAAATAGAGTTTTAGAGGCCCTCCACTTTCCACTTTCCACCCGTGGTACTTCTGTTCTCCCCCCCCCCCCCCACCCCCACACCTTTGGTGTTCACTACAGCTTTTCTTGCACCTTCGTCTGATACTAACGCCCAACGAATGCAATGCCCATATGAATCACTCAGCCATTGAAACATTGTGTCTATTACATGTACACTAGTGTGATGTTTTTGTTCTGAATTGTTTGAAGAGTGGAAGTTGGGAAGAGAGAATTGTCAGTGACGGTCACCCAACTTGATTGGCCTATTAAAAAATATGTATATTTAAAACGGTTCTCCTTTTTTCACGCTGTTTCTTCTCTTTTATACAGAATTTTGTCTTTATTTCTAATTTTACATTGCCAGATGACGGCTGAAGTGTGTAGACGCTGGAAATGGACATTTGCACTGCTGCTGCTATTAGGGGTTGCATCATTAGTATTAATGTATTATCGTACAGGTAAGTGAATGGTGTGGGCATACCATAACCTCTCTCCCCGTGCAGTAAGAACTGAATATGATATCGGTATATTACCAGATTATCCCGATAGACAATACAATACAATTACCTTGTAATTTAATATGCACTGTTAGTTACAGAGATTGCTGTCGAAAATACACGTGTGCCTTGAACTTCTCAATAATAGTATATACAGACTTGACATTTANTAGATGACGGCTGAAGTGTATAGACGCTGGAAATGGACATTTGCACTGCTGCTGCTATTAGGGGTTGCATCATTAGTTTTAATGTTTTATCATACAGGTAAGTGAATGGTGCGGGCATACCATAACATCTCTCCCCGTGCAGTAAGAACTGAATATGATATCGGTATATTACCAGATTATCCCGATGGACAATGCAATTACTGAGTACCTTGTAATTTAATATGCACTGTTAGTTACAGAGATTGCTGTCGGAAATACACGTGTGCCTTGAACTTCTCAATAATAGTATATATATTCGCAACTGGATATTTCAATGGGAAGCATGAATCAAAACAAATTACGACTGGTCTTTGCATGAATCCATTCACGAACTTAAGACATATGCACAGCAAACACTTCGGTTGTGATTTTAATCCGTGGAACCTCGGTATGGAAGCAGTACGTGTGCAATCATACACCGAATTGAATTTGATTAATATTGTTAAGGACACTATTAGCCCATGCCAAAGCTTCCGATTTACTGCCTTGCATACATTCTTCTTGCTAACAAATAAATCTTCAGTGTTCATTAACTAAATAATTAACATTTACACATGTCATCTCACGGATGACGTCAAAATTGCAATTTTGGGGTATTAATTGAAAAATCAGCTTCTCAAATTTCTCCTTCACCCGAACACCTACAAACACCGTTTCAACGCCAATTTAATGACACCATTTAGTACTTCAGAACCCTGCTAGCGGTTTTTCCTAAAAGCCTTAGTTCAGGTTTTATCGTTGACAAAGCAAAATAATGGGTCTGTTTAATAAAAATCTGTAATTAGGGGCTTCTTACTCCATAACAAGACAATTAAACCAAAATGGCGTCACGGGATTAAAGGCCCATAGACTTGTCGTCAACTATGCCAATTTTCGAGTCTCTGTTTTGATTTCGATGGCTAATGGTGACCAACAGCACCTTTTAGTTTTACATTAAATGCCAATCACAAGACTTGCTAACTGATTGTCCATACATTGAAGGTGCTCTCTTTGAATTTCAAACACATGTAATAGGTTTTCTTGCACTGATTTTGTACAGCATACCTATCAGATTCAAAGGTCTGGACTATCCGCAACGAATATTGTCTTTATATATTCATGGTGCAATGATATTGAAAAGCGTATCTTTATTTCACTAAAATGTTTCTTTAAATAATTCACGACCCAAAAGAAACATTAAAATTCTGAAATGCAAGACAAATATTCGACAGCATGTCATTGGAGGAGTATTTCATTCAACTATAGTGAACGCGTTCTTTTTTAACCGAGACCCCCATTAGGTATATATGCACGATATTTATAAGAATTATTATCAGTATTAGTAATATGCCATAAGAAATGCATGTACTTCAATGCCTACAAATATTAGTTTCATTCCAGGTGGCCTACTGAATGTATTAGCCCCCCCAAGGCTGGAGAGCAAGTTATTGTTACATCGTCAGTGTCGCTACCTATTGGCAACGCCAGTTTGGTGCCATCTTCAGCAAAGGAGAAAGTGAACGCAAGTCGCAATTTGGGGAATAAGACGCAACCCCTCAAGTCATCTAAGGGGGAAATCACACACCTCGAGAATCAAGGTACTCTTTTCCGTTTTACACGCATTTTGCCAACTGCCATGCCAACAGTTTATGAATCAGTATCACCTGTATCAACATTCATGAAAATGGATTCGTTAACAACACCACATCAACAATTACTCCCCAATCAAAATACATCTTCAGACCTTCTCATGGTGTGGTCGCACTACACCGCAATCCCACAACCTTTAATGGATAAAATAGACACGTTTTTCAAGTTAAATTCGGAAAGAAATATAGTATTTGTGTGTGGCAGTAATGAATGTATGGATCAAATAGACGAAAAGTTACGGGAACACGCGAGAATACTACGGTTACGGTTGCCTGCGCTAGCAAAGGGTAGTCCTTTAGATGATTTCGTTTCCAAATCTGCAATTCTCAAATTGCTCATGGGCCGTAAATTTCAAGTGCTCATGCATGAAGTAAGTGTTTTACTATCACTGTGGACATTTGGTGGGCTGTACATAGATATACAGTCAATAAAGACGTCAAAAGTACCAGCTGAATATTTCAAGGATGAATGGATGGGTAATAAAAGTATATTTTCGATATCCAGATTTGAGCGACGCTCTCAGGTCATCAAAAATGCCATGGGTGTAATTCAGTCGGCTTACAGCAGTCACAATAGAAGTCAAATCCTAAAATGGGACTCTGATTCAATTTTGTGGAGTTCAAAGGTTTTGAACTACTTAAAGAAAAGGAAAATTGAAGTGGACCTTAGGAAACCTGTAATAAAGTCTTTGCAAGGTGGCCATTATGGGGTATTAACTCATGACAATCAAACAAAAGTTATCAACAACGGGGATGAGATTCAGACATTAGCAGCGCTACAATTTCTTCCTTTTGTCGACCGATTTGTGGACCGTGACACGTGGGACATCACGTGCATAGACACACATAAGCAGACGGACAATGTTGACATATTTGTAAATGTGACGGAAAACACTAGAAAGAGAAAGCATGATAACGAGACAATAACGATATTTCTAAACGCATGGTATAACGCCGGTGACATTATATGGCCCCCAAAAAGTAATCTGAATCCTTTAATACTATCAGTGTATTTTGGACCAAATTCCTGGAAGAAGCTATTTACTGAACCAGGCAAAAATTATCTAAAAGAACATGGTCCTGTAGGAGCTCGCGATCAGAGCACATTTCAAGTTTTACGAGATAAGAATATTCCAGTGTATATGTCGGCCTGTTTGACACTTTTGATTCATAATGGCAATTCAGACTTAAAAAGAGAGGATGTACTTGTCGTTGACGTGGATCGGCGAGCTGTAGAATTAATTGTTCCTTATCACATACGAAAATCGGCAATTACTGCCATTCATAACTTGCCCAGTTCGATGAAATTTGACATAATAGCGCGCTATGAAGCAGCAAACCATTTAATGGAACAATATTCACGCGCGAAACTGGTTTTGACGTCACGCATCCATTTTGCACTTCCATGCCTTGCCATGGAAATTCCAGTGGTTTTTGTAAAAACGGCGCTTTCACCTAAAGGAGAAAGGGATCGAACAGACGGTTTAACAGAACTTTTTCATACGGTTACCGTGGACAAAATGATGACGTCATACAAAGGGATGGAAAACTTCAATTGGGACAAACCAGAAATTAATCCAAATCGGGAAATAAGCATGCGGTTTCGCGACTCTATGTGGCAGGAGATACAAAAATTCCCAGCGTTGCGAGAAACGGCGATTACATTTGGGAGAGTACCTTTGAAAACAGGCAGTAGATTTAACCCTAATAAGCGCCCAGTGTTAACCTTCTTTCAGGTTTACACAACGAATGAAGTGACACGGTGGAATCGACGTTCACTCGAGAGTATTTTTTACCACCATCCCAATGCAAAAGTGCGCATTTTAAGCAACGCACTGTCACAAGCAAAGGTTTCTGCCTTCAATAAAGCAGGCTTCCATGTACAGGTCAGAAACTATACTCTGAGAGGCTTACTAAAGCGAATACAAAATTTGGAGCCTCGAACTTTTACAAATCCCTCAGAGGTGTTTTTGAAAAGATTACCAGTTATTTCCAAGGGATCATTTTGGTTTAGCCACGAAACTGATTTGATTAGGATAATAATGCTGTATCTATATGGTGGCGTTTATATGGACACTGACGTTATTTTAGTAAAAAGTTTACAGAATTTGTATAATGTAACTGCATGGGAAAACAAAGACCATTCGGCGCTAAATGGAGCTGTTCTCAAGTTTGATAAGCACAATCCTTTCCTCCGTGAGTGCATAAAAGAATTCTTAGATAACTATCAGCAGAATGTCTGGGGAGCGAATGGACCATTGCTCCTCACTCGCATGGCGAAAAAATATCCCACGTGGATATGTAATGTTAGCCGCGCCGAAGACGCACAAAAAGAAAAGTCCTGCATAGTTAGATGCTTATATCGGCAATCATTTTACCCAATACAGTTTCGTGAATTAAAAACAAAGTGTTTCATTGAAAACGGCACGTTTGATATGCAGCGTGCCTTGCTTTCAGAAGCTTTTGCTGTGCATTTGTTTCATCAATTTACAAAGAGTTATACAAAGACCACAAAGCCTGGAACGCTGTGTCGGTACCTACTTAACAATTTTTGTATTTTCTGCAGTGATTTAGTTTAACTAGTTATATTGCATGTACCCGATAAAAGACCGAGGAGGAGCTGCGTAGCTGTCCATCGGTACTCCTTTAGCGATGGTTAAGGCCACGGAAGACTGGTCTAGTGATGCGGTATTCCAACACATGAAGCCTTCGGCAGATATGAAATGTGATGTAGTGTTGAAAGCGATGTTGAGAGTTTGAACAAAAACGTAAATTCGACGTCCTTGTTTGAACTAGTGTTTATATTGTTATGACACGTAAATGCGCTGAAAAACAGTAACATCAGGCCTACCCAACTACCAGGCACCTAAGGATCCTGAATTAACCGGTATATCGGACCACACTACCCGTTTTCAAGGTGTGTGTCAGATCGCATTTCGGAGTATCATATCCCAGAACAAATTTTGTAGGACGACTGCGGGCTCATCCACGCTCGGCTACCCTAGGTTCTAGATTCCGGTATTGCCAGCTCGATCTTGATTTCATACATAACCCTAGTAAAAGCGACTCCATCACAAGGTATATATTTAACAAGCTAGCTTTTACGTTGCTCTGACACTCAGGGTACGCTCGGCTGAACAACCTTAAACAGTACTCTTACTTTAGAGTACTCTATTTCATTGTCTCTATGGGGGTATATGGGGCCTTTACGACATTCGGTTTGAATGTTTTAACCGCTTTTGATAGGGCTTTTTTGCATTGTATTAGATTAATGTGGCAGTTTAAGGTTCATCTAGGTGGCTTTCAAATTTATGCACCCGGTTTTAAAATCATATAGCGATTAAATACGACAATCGTTTACTATCCAATCAAGGTGACAGCCGAGCGTGGGCTCATCCTGTCGGTGTTCTGACTGATACTCCGAAGTGCGATCTGACACACACCTTGAAAACGGGTAGTGTGGTCCGATATACCGATTAATTCAGGATCCTTAGGTGCCGAGTCTGGTAGTTGGTTAGGCCTGAACATGTGACTGCTCCTAAAAGACAACCTCGTGGTCCACTGTAATGATATGCATATATGATATGAAGTGATATTTCTATACCCCCTCACCCACTCATACTCTGGATTAAGGATTTTGAACAGCTGCGCTTAGTAATATTGCTACCTGTATCTTTTAAAATACAGGTAGCAATATTACTTATAATAATAATAATAATAAACTTTTGTTTTTTTTTTAAACAAAAATAAACTTTTGGTTTTTTAAAAACAATATTTTAAAAGTGTTGCAATTCATTCACATATACAGACTTGACATTAATATGGAATATTTTTTCCAAATCTTTTTTCATCAGTTTTTTTTTTTCCTATTTTGCTGACTGATAAATAAAAATAAGGATTAAAATCGTGTTTATATAACTTTTAATTATCTCTTTAACGTCATTGTGACATCAGTTCATTAATTGAATTCGCCAGAGAGGCAAACAGAAACATATTGCCTATTCTATGTCATACGACAACCATTAAAAGTGATATTTTGGATCTCCATATTTTCCAAATTTATGTCTGTAAAAGAGTTACACGCTCCACAAAGGACCCTCATGTCAGTGTCTAGTCACAGTAACGGTCGCTGTTACGCCTGACCTCTTCTGGCTGCTACCAGCGCTCTCAAGTGGCAAGGCATTCCTTGGGATAGGTTTTTAGAGGTCAATCTGGAATAACATTTCAACCATCGGTCAAAATCTGTCCAATTTGGTCCAGTTTTGTTGTAGGACATGTAGGCCATGGATTTGGCGAGTAATGGCCTACCCACACATTGTCTATATGGTTCAAATATGGCGATTTTGATTACCAAGGTGGCTGCCCATTCCCTTGGTTCTGTAAGTAATTTGCTATGAAAAGTGCTCTGTGTGAATCGGCAATCTCACTGTGCAACCTAAAATTGTTCCTAAGGTGCCCCCTATCAAATGATAGTCAAGTGGTTCCCAGATTATTCCTTTATTTGATCTGGTTCAGGTTTTTGTCATTGGCTACAATTGGTGTTTTGGCACCAATGTGATATCCACTCCAAATACTGATGCTGTTAATGGCCTTAGTCACTAAAGGCGCGGCACACGCTTCGTCGTTGGCCTCTTCTGGGTGTCTGTAAACTCTGTTTTGACTAGTTGATCGGTACAGGTGAAATCTGACCTCAATAAAGAAAGCCACGAGATTTCAGTGTTCTACCCAGAAACGGTCAAGGTCCCCAATTCATTAGAGAGACATACAATGATGTTTTGCTGTTTACAGTGGGTTCCTCGGAGGTCGAATGGTATTCTAACCTGCTAAAATCAGTTTGGTTTTCCCTAAGGGCCCTATAAAATGCGTTTTGGTGGCAATTTACCCCTCATTCTGAACGAACTGGGTGGTTTTTGTTTAGTTGCAACAACATGTCCCGAAAGACAGTGTGTCCTGTACCCTGGTGGTAAGATTTCAATACATTGGGTGTGGCCTCTGTGTAGGTAATCAGTCTGGGCTTTACACTATAAAACTGTGCGGACCGTTTCGTTTGGCGCAATTATCTGTCTGGCAATGTCTCTCTTTTTCGCGCCATTCTGCCAAAGATTAACAAATTTGTAAAGCACTGCATAGCTAATTTTTCACATTGCATATCCGACCACTTGCATGCAAAATTTCAAATTCCTTTATGCAGTAGTTGCCGAGATATTGGTTACTTATGGTTATGGTGACAGAACCATGCTTTGCCAAATCCAAGCTTTGACCTGCCCAAAGGAGCACTACCCAATTAAATCACTTGATATTACATAATGCAGCAGCGCAACAAACCTGGTATTCAGTTAATTGGTAGCGACACACCTGGCTACACACTTCTCCATTCACATATCTTATATGAGATCGGAGTTTTTTGAAAAAAAGATCGCATTATTACCAAGGCGTACCTTCGAAACTGAAATATTCCATATTAAATGTCAAGTCTGTATGTTGATGTACTTTGTTTAAGTACATGTACATGTAGTTGCCTTTATTATAGTGTAACTTATAAATGTAGTTTTAATAAACTTCAAACTTTTTAAATAGTGCATGTATAAGACAATATCGGTCTTGAAAGTTTATTTTAAAAAACTAAATTTATAAGTTACGTACATTACTATAATAACGCTAACTACATGTACTTAAACAAAGTACATGTACATCAACACGTATGGAGGGGGCTGATATGAACTAACAATTGTCACATTGACCACAATGATGATAATTATAATGGCAATAATTGTAAAGATTTGTAGCTTCTGAAAGGACAATTTACAATTTGCGTGTAAAAAAACGATTAAGAAAACAATTTGCCAGGTAGCAACGGCTAATGTATGCAGTGCCCTATGGCTTTTATTTCTCTGTACAGCTTCCTTTGAGACTTTTGAAAAGGAATTTACGGTATATTTTTAAAGGAGATTTTATAACTGAGATATGAATCATAGTAGCTTGGTGAAGCTATACTAAATCTCAGCATAAAACAAACTCATAGTAAATAAGTTATCTATCTAGGAACGCCCCCGGTCGGCTTCTCAAACAAGACCTCGTATACATCATGTGCTTCAAAGTTAATGATAAGACCATGTTCAGGGACAGGCGTTGCGCGGGATGAAATGCATATGTACGGCCCCCGGGTTATTGATTGTAATTGCAGATATATACATGTACATCCAAACTGACCCTATTTTTGACAAGGAATAAAGTTTCCATTTGATCTACAGCCTACCAACGAAGCTTCTGAGGCTCCGTAGTTACTCCGCTGTCGTGGACACAGCTAGACTCTGGCTCGTATTCTAGAATGTAATATTTTCGCTAGATTGAATTTGAAATGAACAAAAATGCGAACATGGCAAGAAATACATGCAAAAGAAACGCCCCGCCTCCCCCCCCCAAATAAATAAGAACTTTTGCAAAAAACAATTCGATTTTCAATTCATATTTTTTAAAGGATTTTGGCTCAGCATAGAGTCCCACTCAGAAAATTTGAAGTAAAACAAAAATTAATACTTCTTGGCACTTATTGGGCAAGCATCGTCAAAATACATGCAAAAAAGATTTTTAAAAACATCACAAATACAATAACTTTTGTCAAAGTAACTCGATCTTGCTAATTTACGAAATGGAACCTGCCATTAAATCAAACCAAATTGCAAGTTTGGAGTAAAACAAAAACACAGTTTGCAAATAAAACTTTGCGATAAATTTTCTTTTTTAAAAAACATTTTGTTTATACTAATAACATTCCTTAGGCTTAATCGACAACACGTATCGAAATGCAGGTCAAACTGCGTTTTGAACCGAGTCATTTATCTTTGCTGATAAAAAACGCCAGCACTAAAAGACCTTACGTAACCTTGTCTGCCATTCAAATAATGCACACACTCCCTCTTCATTTGTTAATTCACTTCGACTACAACTCGACTTTTTGGGTTGGTTCTGATGTCATTCGCCTTATAATACATATATAATACAAATCAAGCGAAAAACTAGAATTAGCAATTTTAGTATACATTATTGACACCAGGAAACTTTGCATACTGGGTTGGAAAAAACGAGGCACAGTACATGTAACAGCTAGTGAACTATTTTCTACTCCCATGGTTTCACTTTGAAATCTGCACGTACTGGTAGGCCATATGGACAATGATAAATGGCATCTGTTTATGATTATTGGAGGGACCAGATTTGCTCTCCCAAATGCAATTAGAAAGGGAACCATTGAAGATGCAGCAACATGAGAGGATTTTTTAAATGGAAAGAGCTTTGTGATTAGTCATATATGTTCCACTTTATGTTATGACTTTTTTTGACAAGAACAAGGACATAAATATCAAATATTCGAATTGCTGTCGGTGACACAAATTTCATCCAAAGACATCAAAACCACGATGACAAATAGAAAGGTGAGTATTGATCTAAAACTGCTGTAACACTAAAAATTAATTTTTTACAACTATTTTCTTTTTGGCAGATAAGTCAGTAACTTACATTTGAATTGAAATACGCATGATATATTTTATATAAAAAATACATTTAATTTAATTTGTCTTTTTAAATTTAAAATGTTTAATTTAATTTAATTTATATTTTTAAATGTAGGCCTAAACGTATTCCTAAATTGCTGGCTGTCTGATAAATAATATGACGGGCAGACGTCGAGTCTACGGCATTTGAACATCTTTAAGGATACTGTAACCTTTTATTGTCATCCAGATACCGAAAATGAGTTTTTTGCTTGAATCTAAATATTTAATAATGCATCTATCTATGTGCTAATGTAAAACATTGAAAAAAGCCGCGAAAATATAAAATATCAGCATTTATATTTTTCCGTTGCAATGTATAAGCATAAGCAACTCAAAGCTTTAATCGTCAATTAAACCTCTTTCTATTTTGTAGTGAGATAGCAATCGGTATGTGGCGGTACGTCATCACTAAATAAGATTTTATCACGAAAATTGGCAGAGTTGACCAGGAGTGTTGAAGTTTTTTTTTTTTTTTTTTTTTTTGTTAAAAAGTTTTTGTTATGGAGTTATGGGCCACTAATTGCAGATTTTCATTAAACAAAGGCATCATTTTGCTTTATCAACGATAAAATCTGAACTAAGACTTAAGAAAAATCACTGACAGGGTTTTGGAGTATTAAATGGTGTCATTACATTGGCGTTAAAACGGTGATAGTGGATGCTCAGGTAAAAGAGAAATGTGAGAAACCGATTTATCAGTCGTAATTATGACGTCACCCGTAAGATGATATATGTGTAAATGTTAATTAATGTAGTCACTGAACACCTAGGATCCATTTATTACCCCAAAAAATGTATGTAAGGCAGTAAATAAGATGTTTCGGGCGAAGGGTGACAATTAATGTCCTTAAGCTAACTTTCCGAGACTATTTGGATATCTTCAGATTTAATATTTTCATTTCGGTATGTCGACTCCTCCAGAAAGCCTCCTATTGTGCCCAACGTACTCGTATAATCCTCAGCTTTTCTTTTCCCTAATTGAAAACAAGAGCATGCATTAATCTGTTAATGTGACTGAATTCAGCAAGATTCCCCGCTGAGTTGGATCGGTTTAGGTAGAACGATATAGTTTCATTGGGAATGAGCTTTTCAGTCATCTATATCACATGTTTTTTTCACATAAAGGAAACTTTTAAAAATCTTATATCTAAATATTAATTGTACGCCCAGATTTGGATTTATAAAATGCCATTTGTTTCAGTAAGTGCGTCACCATATTTTGGGGAGGTGCAGTTATGATAAGCTACAAAACGAACCTCCCTTATCTATGTGGCAAAACGTCCGAAGTTCAAATTATGGGCCCATTCTATTTCACTATAGAAGTGTTGGTTAAATATTATTGTAATGGCCAATTCGCTTGTTCGAATAATGATGCATTGGGGAGCCCCGAAAGTTGGGTGTAAATTGATTTCGGTCATTTATCTTTTCATGAATTTTTGTTGTTTTAACATTAAAATGTTTTAAAAATTCAAGTGATGGATGGTAATATCTGGTTTATAACTACTGCCTATAACTCCACAATTATATTTAAAAATGTCCAAATTTTTTTAGGGAACCCACGCTCGATTCATATGTATTTTAACGTATATCTAAAAGACTTCTAACATAATTTATTGGCGTTATAGACATAAGTACTCAGGGTTTTAGTCCGGCTCCATGTTCTGTCGACGGATACAAGTCCCCGTTACCGCTTCTCCTAGACTACAGGGACCTCTGTTCCCATCTCTTGGCATTAGGTCACATAAAATTCAGCTTGTTCCCCATGGGTTTTGGTCTTTGACGGTGCAATCGCCTAGGCGTGACACTCATCGCAGCGCACCCTTTTTGAAAATTAAATGCGTTATAACTCCCACACCGAAGGAGTTTTGGGAATAAGATATTACAGAAGTTTGACCGAAAATCATATGTGGAGATTTCAAATATGCCGTTGGATTTGACTTTTGATCTTCATTCATGGTCAATGAAAACGGGCCAAAATTTTGTTAAAATTTAAATTTTCTGCTAAAAAAAATTATTTGTGCCGATTTCCAGCATCTACAGACACTTATGCTTTACATTATGGTGATGAACCACATCATGTGCACTTGGGGTCTCCTTTCTTGGGATATTAAACTGTGACCTTCAAACACAAATATAATGTTGAATCAAGGTCGTCTGGCTCTATTAAATATATTCCTGGAGAAAAACCTATATGAACACAGCGGCGACACCGCCGCCAGATATTGCACCACGAAGCTGCACCATTCGGCTGCATTGGGCGCATTCAGCAAAGCGGACTAACTAGTCCGCAGATCAAATATGGCCGATCCGCTTAAATGCTTGTTGCGTAATGCCCGAGGGGAATCTATTCAGCGTCTATTAGGGAATTAATTTTTCATGAACACATCCCCATTTTTCATTAGCACCAGAACTTTTATTTTAGAAAGGTTAACCGGTAGACTCCAGTCTTCGCGCGACATAAGCGTTAAAATCATATTTATAAAACTTTCGATGTCTTGCGTGATTTTTTTACATTCTAGGGTTATACCATGTAAGATACCAGTAAATCAATATATTTCACTCGCCACACTTACAGTGTCGCTTGGCTTTTTTTCCCCAAGTATTGTATATTTATTTTTTTCTGTCAGCAAACATTTAAGCGACAATCAATCAAAAAGCCAGACAGTTGTATTTACCTAACTTGGCACGTTATCATTTATACGCAACAATCTATTCTGCATTAAGAAAAGGCTTATCTGTTACTATTGAAAGGCCGTTTTAGGTTCCCTTAATTAATTTTAAGAGATAGAAAAGCGACGTTAAAAAAACCTATATTCAAAAGACCTTTCTTTTTAACGCAAGTGTTACTTTTCGTATCCCACGAAATTCTTTGAAAAATAAAAATGATTACCTCGTAGCTCGTACAACCTGCGCCTACATGACAATAGGGGGTAACAGAATTTTTAAGCATATCAGTTCATTAGTTCTTCTCATGTAAAATTGTTTAGTCTCTAATATCAATAATATCTTTGCAACGAGCTACGTTTTAATCTTAGAGAATCATATTAAATCAGTTTTGATACACATCTTGAATATAATGTTAATTAGTTCAGCAGACTTATTACTAATTAGATCAAATGAAATGGCTGCAACCAGCACATTTAGCAGAGTTATTCCCAGTGATTTTGTAAAAAAACAACCCCCACAATCAAAATTCTAAATAGCAAGTAAATTATTTTATGACATTTTTGTATAGCTGGGGAAAGATTTCCAAAATAAAACCCAGATAATTTCACAAATGTATTCACCCATGGCAGTCTCTTTTAAGGCCAAAGTCCAAGATGACGGACAATGGACGACGTGGAATATCAAGAACAAAAATAAATAAATTAATTAATAATAAATAAATTAATAAATTAATTTAATTTAACAAAAAATAGCGGTACAAAAATCGACTAAAACCATTAATTGAAGAAGGCTGCTGAGAAGACTGCTGTTGTTCAGGGTCGGAGAGAGCAGATGCTGTCGCTGCTGCCGTTGCTGGAGATATGATATAGGAGATATTGGCCAGGCAATGTACAACATGTACCTGAGACAAGGGGAGTCTAAATCTCTCTTCAAAGGGAAAGTTCATTAGCAGAAAAAAGGGGGAGGGGCTGTCGCTGACACGGAGTAACTACATATCATGGCTTTCTTTTTCTTTTCTTTTTTCTTTTTTTTTTTCTTTTTTTTTTTTTTTCGCTTTTATAGATGACGACCGAAGTGTGTAGACGCTGGAAGTGGACAACCGCACTGCTGCTGCTATTCGGGGTTACATCATTAGTTTACACATTAATGTATCAGTATGCAGGTAAGCGACTGGTGTGGGTATACCATACCGTTTGTGGTATCTATAACAGTTGATATCGTACTATATTAACATCTTATCCCGAAGAGCGTTAACGTTTCTAAATCACCCTGAAGACAACATGAATTGCTGTTGGAAATATGCATGTGCCTTGAACTTTCTAAAAAAAAAATGTAGAAATATTCGCAACTGGAAATATCTACGGGGAAGCATGAATCAACACATTCTTTTTTTAGAATACTCCATTGTTTTTAGTAAGAGTTTTGAAGTTAAACTTTTTTTGGTTTTGGACTTTTCTGTTCGACCAGGACAGCTATCCTTTCTATCTTAATGGTATACGCTGCATCAAATAATGCAAAACGTTTCTTGGATTTTCCCTTAAATGCTTTATTGTTTTTATCTATTACTTCAGGGGTAGGGAAAACTAATGATTGCATTTTATTCAACTATAATTAATTAATTAATTAATTAATTAATTAACACCGTGACCCCCTTTGCACCTTCATGATATTTATACTAGTTGATATTGGTTGGTGCACCTGTCCTAAGAGTCGAGTTGCCATGCCATAGGTCCTATAGTAGAACCTTGCAATGAATTTCCCTGCAAACTTTCTATTACAGAAATGCTTTTCTTAGGACTAGAGAAGTAAAATTAGCTTGGTTGCTACTTTCGAGACATTGAGCATTTTTAATGTGGCCTTCATTTTGTGAGGGAAAATAGAAATACAGCCCGAAGTCAACAGGTATACTTGTAAGGTATACTGTAAAAAAAGGTTACAGGAAAGAACATTGCAGTGATAGCGTCCAGGCAACTTGACTAAGACATACTTTGGTGTCTACAAAAATTAGTTTCATTCTAGGTGGCCTGCTGAATGTTCAGGCCCCTCACCGGGCTGGAGAGCAAGTTTCTGTTACAATCCCGCTGTCGCTACCTATTGGTAACGCCAGTTTGACCCCATATTCAGCAAAAGAGAAAGTGAGCACAAGTCGCAATTTGGGGAATAAAACTGCCGGTGTACTAACCCCCATCCAAACTGGAGAACAAGTTACTGTTACACCGTCCGTGTCGCCACCTGTTGGCAACGCCAGTTTGGTCCCATCTTCAGTAAAAGAGAAAGTGAACGCAAGTCGCAATTTGGGGAATAAGACTTCCAATGTTCCAACCCCCCTCCAAGCTGGAGAGCAAGTTACTGCTACATCGTCAGTGTCGCCACCTATTGGCAACGCCAGTTTGGTCCCATCTTCAGTAAAAGAGAAAGTGAACGCAAGTCGCAATTTGGGGAATAAGACTTCCAATGTTCCAACCCCCCTCCAAGCTGGAGAGCAAGTTACTGCTACATCGTCAGTGTCGCCACCTATTGGCAACGCCAGTTTGGTCCCATCTTCAGTAAAAGAGAAAGTGAACGCAAGTCGCAATTTGGGGAATAAGACTTCCAATGTTCCAACCCCCCTCCAAGCTGGAGAGCAAGTTACTGCTACATCGTCAGTGTCGCCACCTATTGGCAACGCCAGTTTGGTCCCATCTTCAGTAAAAGAGAAAGTGAACGCAAGTCGCAATTTGGGGAATAAGACTTCCAATGTTCCAACCCCCCTCCAAGCTGGAGAGCAAGTTACTGCTACATCGTCAGTGTCGCCACCTATTGGCAACGCCAGTTTGGTCCCATCTTCAGTAAAAGAGAAAGTGAACGCAAGTCGCAATTTGGGGAATAAGACTTCCAATGTTCTAACCCCCCTCCAAGCTGGAGAGCAAGTTACTGCTACATCGTCAGTGTCGCCACCTATTGGCAACGCCAGTTTGGTCCCATCTTCAGTAAAAGAGAAAGTGAACGCAAGTCGCAATTTGGGGAATAAGATGCAACTCCTAAATTCAACTAAGGGGGAAATCACACATTTCGAAAATCAAGGTTCTCTTTTTGGTTTTACACGCCTTTTGCCAACCGTCATGCCAACAGTTAATGAATCAGTATCACCTGTATCAACATTCATGAAAGAGGACTCGTTAACAACACCACATCAACATTTACTCCCCAATCAAAATACATCTTCAGACCTTCTCATGGTGTGGTCGCACTACATCGCAATCCCACAACCTTTAATGGATAAAATAGACACGTTTTTCAAGTTGAATCCGGAAAGAAATGTAGTATTTGTGTGTGGCAGTAGTAAATGCAGGGATCAAATAGACGAAAAGTTACGTGAACACGCGAGAGTACTACGGTTACGGTTGCCTGCGTTGGCAAAGGGTACCCCTCTAGATAATTTTGTTTTTGAATCAGCAATTCTCAAATTGGTCATGGGGCGTAGATTTCAAGTGCTTGTGCATGAAGTAAGCGTTTTGCTCGCACTGTGGACATTTGGTGGACTGTACATAGATATGCAATCAATAATGACGTCAAAGGTACCAGATGAATATTTCAAGGGTGAATGGGTGGGTAATGAAAGTATATTTTCGATATCCAGATTTGAGCGACGCTCTCAGGTCATCAAAAATGCCATGGGTGTTATTCAGTCGGCTTACAGCGGTCACAATAGAAGCCAAATCTTTAAAATGGACATTGATTCAATTTTGTGGAGTTCTGAAGTTCTAAGCCAGTTAAAAAGTAGGAAAATTGAAGTGGGCCTTAGGGAAGCAGTATCAAACTTTTTGCGAGGTGACCATTATGGGGTATTAACCCATGACCATCGAGCAAAAGATATCAGCGCCGGAGATGAGATTCAGACATTAGCAGCGCTACAATTTCTACCTTTTGTCGACCGATTTGTGGACCGTGACACATGGAACGTCACGTGCATAGAGACACCTGCACAGACGGACAATGTTGGCATATTTGCCAATGTGACAGAAAACAGTAGAAACAGAAAGCGTGATAACGAAACAATTACCATATTTCTAAACGCAAGGTATAACGCCGCTGACCTAATATGGCCTCCAAATGATAATCTTAATCCTTTAATGTTATCGATGTCTTTTGGACCAAGTTCCTGGAAGAAGTTATTTACTGAGCCAGGCAAATATTACCTGAAAGAACATGGCCCTGTAGGAGCTCGTGATGAGAGCACATTGAGAGTTTTGCGAGAAAAGAATATTTCTGTGTACATGTCGGCCTGTTTGACACTTTTGTTGCAAAATAGCAATCCAACTGTGAAACAAGAGAACGTCCTTGTCGTTGACGTTGATCAAAGAGCCTTAGAATTAATTGTTCCATACGACATACGAAAAACAGCGATTACTGTTACCTATAACCTGTCAAATTCGATAAAATTTGATAGATTAGCACGCTATGAAACGGCACACCGTTTAATGGAACAATATTCACGCGCAAAACTGGTGTTAACGTCACGCATCCATTTAGCACTTCCATGCGTTGCCATGGGTATTCCAGTGGTTTTTGTGGAAACGGCGGCCTTATCTGAAGGAGGTGGGAATCGATCAGAAGGTTTAACAGAACTTTTTCATACAGTAACTGTGGACAAAATGATGCAATCATACAAAGGGTTGGCAAACTTTAATTGGAACAAACCAGAAATGAATCCAAATCGTGTTTTAAATATGCGCTTCCGCGCAACCCTGTTGCAGGAGGTAAGAAAATTCCCAGCGTTGCGAGAAACGGCGATTACAATTGGGAGAATACCTTTGAATACCTTCAGTCAATCTAACCTCAATGAAAGCGCTGTGTTGACGTTCTTTCAGGTTTACACAACGGCTGAAGTGACGCCATGGAATCGACGTTCACTCGAGAGTATTTTTTTCCACCATCCCAATGCAAAAGTGCGCATTTTAAGCAATGCACTGTCACAAGAAAAGGTTTCTGCCTTCAGTGAAGCAGGCTTCCATGTACAGGTCAGAAACTATACTCTGAGAGGCTTACTAAAGCAAATACAAAATTTG
The DNA here is from genome assembly GCF_001039355.2 of Lingula anatina. The sequence goes on from NW_019773981.1 coordinate 157,714, forward strand.
GAACCTAGCACATTTACAAATCGCTCAGAGGTGTTTTTGAAAAGATTGCCAGTTATTTCAAAGGGATCGTTTTGGTTTAGCCACGAAACTGATTTGATAAGGATAGCATTGTTGTATTTATATGGTGGCGTTTACATGGACACTGACGTTATTTTAGTAAAAAGTTTACAGAATTTGTATAATGTAACTGCATGGGAAAACAGAGACCAATCCACTTTAAATGGAGCTGTTCTCAAGTTTGATAAGCACAATCCTTTTCTCCGTGAGTGTATTAAAGAATTCTTAGATAACTATCAGCAGAATGTCTGGGGGGCGAATGGACCATTGCTCCTCACTCGCATGGCGAAAAAATATCCCTCGTGGACGTGCAATGTTAGCCGCGCCGAAGACGTACAAAAAGACAAGTCCTGCGTCGTGAGACGCTTATATCGGCAATCATTTTACCCGATGGAGTTTCATGAATTAAAAACGAAGTGTTTCATTAAAAACAGCACGCTTGACCTGCAGCGTGCGGTGCATTCGGAATCTTTTGCTGTGCATTTGTTTCATCAGATTTCAAAAAGTTATACGGAGACCACAAAGTATGGGACGCTGTGTCGGTACCTACTTAACAATTTTTGTATTTTCTGCAGTGATTTAGTTTAAATAGTTAGAATGCATGTATAAGACATTTAATGGAGGGTACTGATATAAACCGGTGGCACTATTTAATAATTGTCACACTGACCACAGTAATGTTTTTATTATAATGGCAATAATTGTAAAGATTTCTTGCTTTTGAAAGCACAGTTTCGAATTTATGTGCAATATTTACTACTTAAACGTCTTGCCAGACCAAACTGGGGGTACGCTAAAAGTAAGACTGGACCAGTTGATCACTGTTCAAACATTGCGATACAAGGAAAAGTATATTTAAAATATACGAAAAAAATGAAGGTTTGTCCCTTTTTCTGCAATGTTTTTTTTAATGGAGAGCATTTCACGTCTTGGACCTTAATATGAATATAAAAAGAATACGGGCGTCCTCATCTCAAACGGTTAAACCGTTTTGCTATTTTCCTCGGTGAAAATGCTCTGGAGACACTTCATAACACCAAGTTATAAAAACACACCACGTGCTTGCTCCATAATAGAATATTTTTGCGAGGACAATTCTTTTGAACTGGCAACGCCAATGAATGCAAAGCACTCTGGCTTTTATTACAGCCTCCCCCGAGACTCTTAAAAAGGAATTAAAGGCATATTTCAAGAAATATTTAAAAAGATTTTATAACCGAGATATGAATAAAATTGCTTTAACCAATTTTCTCATTTTCTTTATCTTGTATGCTACCTTGTTACGATTATTGAGCATATTTGAATTTCAAAACTATAAATTATTATTGTTTATATACACCTCAGCTTTTTAGAATGTATACTGCAAAGAATTTAACAAAGGAAGTAAATAATATACTCAAGTTTATTGCATAATAATAAAGGTGTATAATCTTCACCTCCAGTTATTTCTATGTATCATTTCAGTAATGTGTGTGAAATTCATGTGTTAAGTGCTGTATGACAGGAAAGTAATGGAAAAATTAATTCTAAACTCTGGAAAGACTGCCTGAAAAATTTATCCAACTGGTGTCATCTGACTCAAGGAGGTTAGTGCCCTTCTGCCCGCTGATGACACCAGTTAGACTGATCTTCGGGCTCAGTTGGTCCAGTCTGAACACAGGTTAACTAAAACATAACTTAACATATTTCAAAGATACTTAAAACTATATTCTACTTTTCATAAAAAAGTGCTGAATTCCAATAAATATGTTAATATGACTAGCAGGGATACAACGGATATCAGTATGATAACCCAGTTTGCTTGGATAATTTAATAATATTTGAGGTGCAAATTGAGTGTCACTGTCACCACGGGCACATTCAAAAGTAATATAATTTAAAATAAGTCAATCTGGAAGAGGATAATATCCCATGGAATCAGGCTTCTCTCTGATTAAGCTTATCCCTGAAAAAGTTGACACCCCACTTGTAATTTGCTAAGCAGATATATTATGACAGAGGGCCATACTTGGGGGGGGGGAGATTAAAATCCCTTCCAAAACAATTAGATAATCTTGTATGACCATTAATATTCCACCCATAATTTCACATTTAGTTCACATTAAGAATGCACCCACATTCCCCATCACTTTCCCTATTTGTTAAAATCAGTACATGATCAGTGCAAGCAATATCTCCAATAGTCAGCCTCATTATCATTATATCTGGACATCTAACAATGACTCATAAGACATCTTGCCAGAAATCCTTCATGACTTAATCAGCACATTAACCAAGTTAACTTTTTTACATTGCCTACTTTAATTTTACATGCATATAAATATATGAAAGCACCTAATGTATTAAATTATCTCTTAACATTATGTCATTACATATAAGCTTTAATCACTATAATTTGGCACTATTATAAACAGTCAAATGTCTATAGAGGCTATAAGAGGTAATGTATAAAATAAACTATATTTTGCCTTAGCAGCAACTATCTACATAAACATGATTGCGTTTAAGTACAATGACCTATAATGAACATTTTGGCCATGTTCTGATTGGTGTGTCCAATCATATTTCTGGTCCATTAAAAATTGTCCTAAAAGGATGCTCTACCATCAGGGCCTTGAAACAGAGAGAGAGACATCAGAAATAAAATACATATGACAAAGATACATTCTACATGAAATGAAAGATGAGATAAGAACAAAGACTATTGCACAAACCCTATACTGGAAAAATTCATTGATGGGTCAGGGACAAAAGTAAAATCAGATCAGAGAGGGTAAACAGAGAGAAATGGAGATTTGGAAGGCTTGATGTCTAGTTTCTGGGAGCCTGAAAGGTGCTGAGTATTTATAAGAGAGCTAATGAGTTGGCAGTCTTCAAAAACATATGCATCATCATCATCAAAAATCACTTCAATTTTTTTTCATTTTTACTTAAGTGTCCATCATGAAATCAGCAGCTGCCAACAAATAAGAATAGCCCTAGTGTATAAATGAATGTACCATTTTTGAAGATTCCTTTGCATATATTGGAAATTTATTGTCCCAATTTATTGTGTGGGGGGAAAGGGAGAGATGGAGAATGGACAGGGCCCACTAATGATGTTGGTCCTTCAATATATATAATACTAAGTGGCTGCCAGGCACTATAGAGGGAGTGACAAGTACATAGCTCAGTGGCGTTTGATTCGACTGATTTTCTTGCTCTTGTCATTGGTCTTTGGTGGAGGAGCTGCCCCAGCTGCTATGTGTCTACCATATAAACTGGAAATAGACAATAAATTAAAAAGTATACCTCAAAATCTTATACTCATGTTTGATTTAATAAAATACATGCATGCATGAAAACACGAGAGAAAGAGAGATCCATAATAATTCATCTAAACTGATTCATGTAAGAGTGTAACTCTTATGGTCTGACCCCCTAAAATAAAAAAAATAATAAATTTCATTTAGCAATGAATGCCATTACCCCTCTCCCCACCCACCCAAAAAAAAAAAAGAAAAAAAAAAAAATAGCCATCTGCCTCTGCTTGCTGAGTAATACCAGCAACATAGCAGTTGCACTACAAGATATGACTATACACATGCAGATGAACTTACATATCTGAAGACACTTCTTGCAATAGGCACTTATATAACACTGACTATCACAACAAATGTCTTGAAATACATAAGTAGGACCTTGGCATCTTATAAACTGATGATCACCTCACTCTACAGCATAGTAAGAATAGCAGTGTCTTAAGAAATCAAAGGATTTTTTTTCTTTTTGAAATATTACAACAAAAAAGCAGCAAGGCATCAAAGAAACTTTACAGAAAAATATACAGAAACGAGGATTAAACACTGACTTAACATATTGTAAAGTATGAAACCATAACAAGTTAAAATATATTCACAAGTTGATTGTCCTAAACTCATTTAAATATATTACAATGCCCCATCTGTTGAAGTCAGAGAGGCAATACACAAAATGTTTGCTCTCCTTCCAACATCTCTCTCTCTCTCTCTCTCTCTATTTCTCACACACACACACACACACACACACACTTACTATTTGTATGTGTCTGATCTGATATAATCAAACACATGTGATGTGCCCACTTGGAACTGATCTGCAATGGGAGGTACCCAAGGATTATTCTCTGCCTTGAACACTTGCTTCATACCAACTAAATCAAGGTTTCCTGGGGAAAATAATCAGGCAATCAATACATGGAATGCAATAAGATATTTTTTCTCCTGTGCATGATATTAAATTTACAATCAATTTAATAGTGTAAAGTGGGGCATTGGTAATAGATTTAAAAATGACCTGGACTGGCCATTTTTCACAACATTTGACCTAGATCAGCAGTAAAATGCTATCAAACTTTAGATTAAGCATTATGGCACACAATGGAAAGAATTAGAAGTGAATACACACACAAAAGGTCCAAAATACTAGTTTTGAGACAATATCTGAATGAATGAATGGAAAATGCCAGTTAGCAATGGGCTCAAACTATTGGAAAGGTGATCAATATTAATTTTAATGGAGTTAGCTTTATCAATATGTCACTCTTTCACATTTGAAATTATTATAAATTTCAGCTCTGAAAATAACAACATTTTGTTTCTATATTCCACAATGTGTCAGCTCACCTAATTCTGGGGGTAGAACGGTGAGTCTATTGCCCTGGATGTGGAGTTCCTTCAATCTGCTCAGTTCTCCCAGCTCCTTAGGAAGGGCAGTCAGGTCATTATCTCTCAGAGCAAGCTGAAAACACAGTACAGTTATTGTTCAAAAAACTTGAACAGAACTGATTATTTTAAAATATGTATCCATAGGTTTCATCTATGATTCCTTATATTTGGATTGAAAATTGAAAAGGAGATATTTTTCTTTGCCTAGAATTTTTCTATCCTGAAAAAAAAAGTTTGGTCTCACCAAGTTGTTTGAAATTACTTTCTTTTTTTCAATCTGCTAAACATTACTATTCAAAAGCCAATATTTCATTTATCTAAATACTTAATTGAAAAATTAAGTCATGAAGGGTCCTTGCAAATATCATGTGTTCAGAAATGTTATTGAAAAGTCACTTACAATTTGCAGATTTTTTAACCGGCCAAATTCTGCTGGCAAAACTTCAAAATCATTATCACTCAAATAGAGTACCCTTAGTGTCTCTGAAAAAAATACACCCAACTTCAAAATTAACAAAGAACAACCGTAAAAACAAGCTACAGCAAATGAGAGATGGCAATGAAATTTTCATTGTTCAGTGTGTTATTGAAATTATGACATATTGCTACAATTTTTTAGCTTAAAGATATTTGGTCTTACTAATGACAGTATCAAAATACATACTTCCAAAATATAATTTCAACTTTCATCTTTAAGCAAGATCATTTCTCGGCACTGAGCTCTCTATTATCATTCCTACTGACAGTTTCTCACCCAAGCAGAAGAAGTTTGAAGGCAGGTTTTCTTCGTTCAAGTTGTTGTATGTCAGATCTAGGACTTCCAGCACTGGGAAGGCACCAAAGCCGCGGGGTAAGGTGCTCAGTCTGTTCATTCTGAAATCAGTTTTATTTGAGGAATATTACTATGAAATGATCCATTAACAATCTGTTCTATTTGTCTTTACAGCAGTGATATCGGACTTTTTAATAGGTTGTCTGGGACACTGCTTTAATCAAGATTTTTTGGTGGTTAAACGGCTTGAAAAATGTTCAATGTTCAGAGATCGCTGTATTGATTGGCAGATTTGAAAAACAAAACTACTACATTGAAATACATATCAGAACAAAACTTTAATCAATGTACTATTAGTATACAAATAATGTCAAATACTTTTAACATCATCTTTGATTTTGTACAAAAAAGTGAATGCATTAATGTAGAATCTACTTACGCCAAGTTCAACAATTTAAGTTTTGGCAAGGAGCTGATAGAAGTTGGCAGTTCCTCAATATGATTGTTAAAGAAGTTGAGATTCTCAAGATTCACCAGCTCTGCTATACTGGGAGGTACAACTGTAACATAGTTTACACTTATTGTAAGCAAAGATAAGACGTGAACAAGAGGAAACAAATCATAAATTGAAATAAGGCTGCAAATAGTGCTTTTAAAATTATGACTTTTACAAATATTTTCAATTACTGTTACTTAAAGAAAACTTTGTGATAAGGCTAAATAAATTTTTCTGAAACATTTTGTTTAATTACCCTGGAAATCTTACCTAGTATTTTGTTGTGGCTCAGAGTAAGTCTGGTCAGATGTTTCAAATTAACTGTGTATAATAAATGAATAATTAAATCAGTTATGTGTATATTTTTACTGTCACTAATGCAGATTACAACAAAATGATTAAATGATTTGAAGAACAATTGGACTCCCTAGAAGTATTATCACACAAACCTGTTTGATGAAGCAGAAGAGTAATAAGTAGTTTTTACCTGTACATCTACTAGTCAATTTGGGAACAAGCGGAAAGAAACGCGTATGTGTGCAACTCTGTGCATGCGTGTGTGTGTGGTGCGTGTGTGTGTGTGTGAGAGAGAGAGAGAGAGAGAAAGAGAGAGAGAGAGAGAGAGAGAGAGTGAGAGAGAAAGAGAGAGCACTCACACAAACCAGGAACTTCTCCAAGATTTATAATTCCTCTTTCCACCAAATCTATTTCTGGGTCTTTTCGTTCATCGTTATCCTCTATCACTCTTTTCAGCTTCGACATTTTTGCAATTTTATTCCAAATTTGGTGTTTGTAGGAGTACGCCTTACACCGGAAGTGCCTTGGAACGCCAATTTGAGGTACGGATATCCATTCGCCTTTTGAAAAATAGAACACAGGTAATGTCAAATTATGCTTTTTTATTTTACTCAACTTTCTACTAGATTTATGTAAAAGGTTTTCGCTTCTTTTGAGCTGTAATTAATAATATATCCAATTTTATTATAAAAATCCAGAGCTCTCCACTGCGGAATAATTTTATCCTTTAGAAAAGTAGTACAGCGCACCTAACACAATGATTCAGATTGGCTATCATCCACGATTTTCAATGAATAAAGAAAGAGGCCCCCTCCCACACCCCACACCCCTCGGGGGCTTCGCCCCCTCGTGTCTGCTTACTGCCCCCCCCCTGGCATTTTGCTCAGGCTACGGCCCTGTCAATAGGTATATTTCTGTTATCTGTGAGCACGAGGGTGTCTGTGAGAGCAATTTTTAATCTCCCGAGATGTGTGATCCGTATGCAGCTTTTCATTTTTCGAACTTCGTGAAACTAAATCATCATAGGCCTACTCGGTGATTCGATTTTAAACTTGCATTCAACGAGATTTGAATAAATTTCATTTGCTGTGAATTGTGAATTGATGATTTTTTTCTTCGTGAACAGTTATCCCTATCCCTCTCCCCTATAGGACCCTATAGATAGGCCAAAATGAAACGAAAGTAAAGAAAATGATATAGGCCTATAACTAACACCCCATTTCCATAGATTTTTAGATCGATCTATCCCTGTGGGGAGTCTCACTAGATTACTGTCAGCTTGGCCGGCTTAAGCGTCTGTCCCGCCTACTAAAAGCTGTAAGGGGGTAATTAAATATGGTGTCCGCTCGGCTGACTGCCTGAACCCCCAGCCTGAACCCCCAGCCTAGGGAGTTAGGTCTAAAACTTAATCTTTAGATCGATCTAAATCTCTGGGAAAGCACCCTAAGATACAAAATCAACTAAAAACTCACATTTGATTATGCCATCAAAGTTCACATTTGTAAAAAAAATAAATAAATAAATAAATAAAAAAAGACTGGTCAATTGAAAATAAAAATCAATCAGAACCCTCGAAATTAAAACAAGGAAGGGGAAACGCACGGAGTCCAGTGGTAGGCCTTTTTACTGACACTGACAGCTCGGACTACCGTTTTAAACATTTCTATGTTCTGAAACTCCGCCACGTTGAACAAGAAAAAAAAAACTAATTATGTTTGACTCTCTTCTACATGTAGGAATAGCTTACTCGGTGCTTACCGATAATAATAATAATAATAATAATAATAATAATAATAATAATAATAATAATAATAGGCTTCAGTGGCGGATTTAGAGGGGGGTCCTGACCCTCCTTCGATTTCTTGATAATTAAAATTTTGACTATAGCTGGATCATAGTTCTAAACAGTACCAAATGGCACCGTTCGCCCTCCAAAGTAGGCCCTACCAAATTTTTTCAGGGTCCTTCGGCGGGTCCCTAACCCCTCGCCAAGTCGGGAGGGGAGGTTCGGCTTCGGATCCGCAGACCCCCATTCAAATAATTCTGGATCCGCCCCGGCTAGGAACCCTGAGAGTATGGGGTCTTGAATGGGTTTTTAATTAATTTGACCTACATTCAAGCATACTGCTGAAGGTCTGTTATCAAGTGCTGTCTGCTGCTTTCTCTGCCCTAAGATCTAATAAATCTTTATTAGATCTTAGCTCTGCCTTTCCCCTTCTTTCTTAACTCGAAGACCGCCTTCAGATTCACTCATCGTACTGGCTGGGTCGGTTCAACTCTGCGGGGGGGGGGGGGGTCCCAATAAAGTGTAATCAGTGGAATCAGCTTAATTGTCTGACACGCCACGAATCACCACACCCCCCCTCAGGGACAGTCACACCGGTAGTGATATTAATAGGGAAATCCGATTATTCAATACCACCACGTACTCTTACATACTCATACATTTACATTTGTACATTCTCTTACTTTAACGGTAACAGAAAAGTCTTAGAAGACGGTATCTCCACTGCTCCTTAAGACATATAAAACACCATATATATACGGGCTTGTGTTTGCTGTACAAACTTCAGTTTAAGATTGTTGATCGATCACACAGTAAGTAATAAAATAAAAGATATCTTTTCATTGAAAGCAAATGTGTATCTTACATTATTAAAATTTTTACTTGAATTCGAAAGAAAAGAAACAATAAACTTTAAATTTGATGAAAAAAAAATTTTTTAAGAGAAAAATATTACAACGCCTAACTTCAAAAAGAAAAAAAACATACTACATACCGTTAAACTTTGAAATAAGTATGCTATTTGTATTTTGAGAGCAAAATTACTACAACCTTTAACTTTTAAGCACTTCACAGTTCCATCAAAACCAATGGTGGTTCATTTGATCCAGAAATGTTATTTTCAAAGTCGAAAAGAAAAAATACGTCAAGCGTAATTAAAAAGAAAAAATACTGCATCGGTTAACTTTAAAGGGAAAAATACTGCAAATTATATAATCAAATTATATGCAAATGCAATGCAAATTATATAAAAGAGAAATATCGCTCAAGTATCCATCTCAGTATTTTAACAATTTATCGCGCCGCTCGGTTGTCAAGGTGTTACTGCTCGATCAACACAGGGTGACTCCCGCTCTCGCCACCAACACCTAACAATTATTGAACCGAGCAAACAATTTCTTCCTTTCTTCTTGTATATAGCAACTATAAATATACTTTTCATTTGTACACTGAAATCAATGGTGTTTTAGTCGTTCGCGAAAAAAAGCTGGCATTTTTAAAGTCGGAAAAATACGTCAACGTTTAGTTTTTAAGAGAAAAACTATTGCAGTTACAGAGACGATAAGAACAAAAATTGTGATAGTTTTACTTAAAAGATAAAAAATAAACGCAGATTTTTAAAATGGACGTAAAATGCTGCCATGTTTTGACTATGATTGCTGCAATTTATAGCATAATGTGCAACGTGGTCATCCACATAGTAGACACACGGGGTCAATAAACAAAAAAACTGACTATTAAAACTGAGAAGAATTACAACAATAAAGTGTGAACATTCTGTATTCCGCCACTTTATTCATAATTTTCATGATAACATGTAGAGATTCCGCATTCCACCAGTCTTCTTAAACCAAGCGTGCTTCTTTTACTGCTTGAGTTTTATTATTGTAAATCTTTTGTGCAAATCTTTTTAGATGAATAAGTGAATATCTCACGTGAATCGTAAACTGGAAATTATATACACCATCATCATTAATATTTATATTGTTAGGTAATACCACGCAGATTTTATATTACAGGCCTCCATTATTTTGCCGTTTGCTTCTATCATGCAAGCATTATAGACGGTTTAAACAAAATCTCCACAGAATATGCAAAAATTGTTCAGAAGGTAACGGCAGAGCGTCCCAGGCTTGGTAGCGTTCCCATACGCTTTCGACAATTTGTTATATAGATGCACAGCAAAGGACTCTTCGTTTACTTTGCTTTTATCAAGAAAACATTTTCGAATAACACGATTGTACTCAATAGGATAAAACGATTGCCGATACATACGTCTGACAATGCATGACTCGTTTTTCGATACATCTTCAAAACTGTTGACGTCACACACCCACGTGCTATGTTTTCTCGCCACGCGGGTGAGAAGATGCGGTCCATTTGCCGCCCAATCGCTCTGCTTATAGTTAAGGAGGTATTCTTTAATACACTCACGGAGAAATGGATTGTGCTTATCAAATTTTATAACAGCGCCATTTAACACGGAGTTTTTTCTGTTTTCCCATGCAGTAACATTATTTAAAACTTTTAAACTCTTTACTAAAATGACGTCAGTGTCCATGTAAACGCCACCGTACAAATATAACAATAGCAACCTTATCAAGTCAGTTTCGTGGCTATACCAATATGGTCCTTTTGAAATAACAGGCATTCTTTTCAAAAACGCTTTCGAGCGACCTGCAAAGGTGTCTGGTTCCAGATTTTCAATGCGCCTTAGTAAGTTTTCAAGAGTATAGTTCTCGACCTCTACTTGAAAACCTGCTTCAGTGAACTCCGAAAACGCCTTTTGTGTCAAAGCATTGCTTAGAATGCGCACTTTCGCATTTGGATGGTGGTAAAATATACTCTCGAGTGAACGGCGGTTCCGCTTTGTCTGATTCTTCGTTGTGTACACTTGAAAGAACACCGATTCAGTTGTTTTATTTTTGTTTAACTGCCTGAATGTTTTAAAGGGTGCGATCCCAAATGTTATCGCAGTTTCTCGTAAAGCGCGGGATTTTCTTATCTCGTACCACAAGGTGGCGCGAAAGCGCATGTAGATTTCACGATTTGGGTTCATTTCCGGATTGTCCCAATTAAAGTTGTCAAGGCCTCTGTAGGTTTTCATCCTAAGATCGACAGTAACTGTGTGAAAAAGTTCTGTTAAGCCCTCAGCTCGACGCCCTCCACCTCCAGGTAGGACGTCAGTTTCTACAAAAACTACTGGAATTCCCATGGCAACGCAAGGAAGTGCGCAATGGATGCGCGAGGTTATAACTAATTTTGCGCGTGAATATCTTTCCATCAAACTTTTTGCGGCTTCGTAGCGTGTTAATCTATCAAATTTCTTCGAACTGGGCAAGTTATGGGTGACGTTTATCGCTGATTTTCGTATTTGATATGGAACAATTAATTCTACAGCGAGTTTGTTCACATCAACGACAAATATGCCCTCTCTTTTAATGGTTGGATTGGGATTGCGCATTAAAAGTGTCAAACAGCCCGATTTATATACTGAAAAATTTTGGGATTTTAAGAAATTAAAAGTGCCTTCATCACGAGCACCCACAGGGCCATGATTTCGAAGGTAATTTCTGCCCGGCTCAGTAAGTAATTTCTTCCAGAAACCTGATCCAAAATACATCGATAAAATCAAAGGGTTTAGATTAACTTTTGGTGGCCACATCATGTTGCCAGCGTTATACCATCCATTTAGAAATATTGTGATTGCTTTTTTGAGATTATTGGTTTCGTTAGAAACAAAAGACCTTCTTCTAAACTGATCTTTGGTGTCGCTTGTTTTAGATATGTCATTACCTGCTGTATTTCGGGTCATGTACAAAGACCAATTTGTTGCCTTTCCATTACTTTCTCTTTTAGTGTTTTCTTCCCAAAAATTGTCAGTATTCTCCTTCTGTGCAAGCGATTTTACTACACTTGTGACGTCCCAGGTATCCCTGTCCACAAATAGGTCCACAAAGGGAAGAAACTGTAGCCCTGCTAGCGTTTGAATCTCGTCGCCAACGTTGATATCTCTCGCCACCTTCACTCGATGGTCAAAACTTAGGATCCCAAAGAGTTCTTCTTGCAAAAAAGGGATTACAGAATCTGTACCGCCCTTTTCAATCTGTCTCTTATCTACCTGGCTTAGAACTTTTGACTTCAGTAATACTGAAGCAGTGTCCCAATTTTGGATTCGACTTCTACTGCGACTGTTGTAGGCCGACTGAATCTCGACCATAGCATTTTTGACGAACAACGAATGTCGTTCTAACCTGGATACGAAAAAGATACCTTCAGTGGACATCCATTGCCCCGTGAAATATTCATCTGGTAAATATGACGGCACTATTCTTCTTATATCTATGTAAAGTCCACCAAATCTCCACAGTGCAAGTAAAACACTTATTTCATGTACGACTGCCATAAATTTACGACCCATGAGCAATTTCAGAATGGCGGATTTAGAAATAAAATCGTCCAGTGGTGTGCCCCGAGTTAACTCAGATAACAGTAAACGAAGTACTGTTACGCGTTTCCACGACTTGCCGTCTATTTGATCTATACATCCACTGCTTCCACATAAAAATACAACGTGTTTCTCTGGATTTAACTGCAGGAAGGTCTCTATTTTATCCATAAACGTTTGTGGAATTGCGGCATAATGCGACCAGACCATGACAAAATCTGAGGTCGCATTTTGATGTAGGCCCAAGTGATGTTGTGCTGCAGTTAACGATTCCTCTTTATAGGATGTTGATGTAGGAGATTTGGAGCTACCAGTATTGGCTGGCCTGACAGCAGACATTGCTTTTGTTAACTGGAAAAGAGGGCCCTCCTTATTCTCCCCGTAGATGATTTCACCGGGCGTAACGGACCTGTTCGTAGCCACCAAATTGCCACTTGTGTTAACTTTCGCCACTGCTGGAGACAGGGCTGAGTTGGCATTAAAAGATGTAATAAAATAATTGTAAAATGAAAAAATATATATATAAATGAATTTTTTCAATGCATGAGCAATATTGGAACCTGAAAATGTTCTTTTTATATTTAAAAAGTATTTCAAATATGCCTAATAGCACATACTGACAATGAAATTTTGCAGGCTTATCTACCAGAAACGTAATTAAAATTACAAATTAAATTCTGATTAAAAGCTAAAAAAAAACAGGATTTATATGTTGCAACTATCTCAATGGTCTTGGCTCCGCTGCATGTATATAAATAGGCTATAAATAAGCTGTACGTTTTTCTATGCCTTTAATGGCGAGTAATACTTACTTTCAAAACCGTACATGAATTCGAAGATGTAAATCAACGCCCCAGTTATCAACAGCAGTAAAGGTAGAAGGGTTTTCCGCTTGCAACGAAAACATCTGCGAAGATTCATCACCGAAGATTTCATCTGACCGTTTGCCATGGAGAGAGACGAAGTGATAAATCCGAGAGAAAATTTCCCTTAAAATAAATGACGTGTCTCTAGCACGGAGCTACTGGTATGATGTGAATACTTATTAATGACAGTTGAAAAAACAAATCATGATCTAATAATAATAAAAACTGTAACATGGAAGCGTAGCAAAAGCCGGTGCTTTACTTGTGGCATAATTCATGCATTAATCATGCATTAAGCACAGCAAAAAGAACGAAACAAATTAATAATAGAAAACTGAACATGAACATAAAATCAAACTGAAGTACATGGCAAGGGCGGATCCAGGATTATTTGAAGGGGGGTCCGGAACGACAAACCTCCGATGCAAAGCCGAAGATCGCCCCCTTGGCGTGGGGTTCGGGGCCTGCATGCTGAAGGGCCCCGAAAAGTTTTTGGTGTTTTGGAGGGCAAACGATGTCCTATGGTACTGTTTAGAGCTATGATTCAGCTAGTCAAAATTATAATTTCAAGAGGGGAATGTTGGTGTGATATATTTTTCAGAAACCGGGGGGGGGGGGGGAGGGGGGGGGGAGGGGGAGATAAAAGCATGAAACTTTCCACGATGAATGACCATTGGGTGTTTGTCAATTTTGGATCGAGAGGAAACTCCAAAATTCACAAGTACCTGGATGCTGACTCAGCATTTTATGTAAATGTAAATTTCATCAGAACGAGCACTACCAGCACTAATTATGATATCATAAATAGATTTTAAAAACGTACGCTCACTGTGCACATCTATGAGAGCGATGATTACGTCACAATGACGTCACTGGGTGATATTGCACAGTCCAGAATGACGAATATCCACTTTCTCCCATAGGAACAATAGTCGAACCCTGCAATGTTTCTTTCCCGTATTTTTTTATACAGAAATGCATCCTTTAGGGATAGAAGGTAAAAGTGGATTGATTGCTACTTCCGAGACATTGAGTATTTTTCAATATGGCCGTCTATTATTGAGGAAAAATAGAAAAACAACCAGAAGTTGACCGATATACTTTATTTGTGGCTCTTGTGAACGTCTTTCCTATCGGAAGAACACATAAGGGTACAAGACTACATCATAGCACGTCACTGTTACCGAAAAAAATGGCCGCCAAAACATAGGTAGAGACAGAGGGTAAAGAAAATCGGTAAAATCAGCATATTTCTGGACCATTATCTGCTTGTTTAATATTTAACTTCAAGTTCAAGTTGCCACTCCAATTGTTCCCATATTTGTTTTCTGTAATTGTTAAAAAAAAAGAATTGTCCCCTTTTGGGACATCCGAGCCCCCCCCCCCCCCTTCAAATAATCCATGATCTGCCCCTGGGCTTAATAATAATAATAATAATAATAATAATAATAATAATAATAATAATAATAACTCTTATAAAGCGCATTCCATTATTATACATTTTCATTCAACTTCACAGGTAGGCCTAGTATGTAAAATAAAACTGATACGACAATGGTTAGACTCCCAAAATTTCAGTATCCAACATCACATATATACATGCTGGCCACGACTTCCATAATAAAGACCGCGTCATTGCACCCTGAGTTTCACACACGAAATGGAATATTCCACTAATATAGATGAAGTTAAAAAAACTTATAATTAATAAACCAGTGAACTAATTAATCGAATAATAAATAAATTTCTTTTTCAGGAGAAATCTGATGAAATCGAAACTTTAGATAAACTTGTCAGTTTCTATCAAGATGATAACCATCGAACATCCAGAACACATGTACAGATAACTGGATGACATAGACTTACGGCACCAAAACGGGAGGCACATTTTTTGAACTCTCCATCTTTCCCCATAAGAGAAAAAGTTTTTTCCTGGACGTATGTTTAGGCAGTTAGGCAGTTAACTTTTTCTTCGCTTTTAAAAAGGCTTTTGTCTGATGCTGCCATTAGCTTTTAGTAAAGACGGGTGCCCCCCCTCCCCCCAATTCAACATTCTGGACATATGTACAGATAAGCTGACGATTTAAATTGAGCAGGGCGTTATCTATCAATCTGCTGATTCGACAACCACGCGCACGTATTAACAGTCATATGATAAAGGGTTTAATTATCATATCTATTCTGTGTGATCATTTCATTTCATTTGGAAGTTTTAAACAGATCTGTACTAATGTCACAATGAAGCGGTGCCGGTTACTACAATTCCTGCCTCTGGCGCTGTTTATATTGCCGTCCGGTGAGTATTTTCTCTTTTTTTATTGTTATACATGTATCTGTTGTTAATTTTACCATGGACCTAATGAGGTCATTACGTCCATGATTTTACTCAGTGCTGATTTATTTACTTAGAATTAGACAAATCGTATTTACCTTTGAAAAATGCGGCTTTTGGGGCAGAGAAAATTGTTTCGATTTTGAGTATATGAAAATGTAACACCGGTGTGACAAAAAAAGTGACAGTCGCAATCTAATGAAATTGAAAGCCGCCGACCGATTATACGCAGAGCGACAAATTCACATGATGTCTTATTTGTTTTTTTCCTTCAAACATATATCTTTCAAATAGATGTACTATTTATGGCTATGAGGGCAATTTTAGCGAGAAACGGATTTCGCGGAGTTCTTATGCTTTTTAGAATGCTGACATAATTTATTACACTATACAGGCCCGTAGCCAGCAATTTCAAAAAGGGGTTCTTTTCTGAAAAAGTGGGCCTTTTACAATGAAACCTTTGTGCACTTAGATCAATTTTCACCCAGGATGGACCTTTTCCTGATAAAAAGGGGGGTTCTTTCGAACCCCCTGACCCCCCCCCCCCCGGCTACGGGCCTGCTATATCCAAGCATAATGTCAAGATCTTTTTTTTTAATTTCAATCTTCCTAAATGAAAACCATAAACTTTTTCGCTCTTTTGACATCGCTTCTTGTGCCTCTCAAAGAAAACAAACAAACAAACTAATGTGGATAATTTGCCCGTCAAAAATGTAGAACGATCAAAGTTTTCAATATATCTTTAGATCTACTAGAATAAAGCTAGAATAAAGTATCTTACAAATGTGCCTTTCGAAACTGTTGCCCTCTCTTTCTTATGTTTTCTCAGCAGCGTTAGCGAATCAACTTAAAACAATTTGCTGTATTTCTTAAATTAATTTCGAGAATATTTAAAATGAAAAGAAAAACAGGACAAATTTTTTATATCCACAAAAGAAAGGAATATATTATGTAATCGTTAAATGAGAACTTTACATTTACATTTCACTTTACATTTCAGATGTGAATTAGTTTTCCAGAATGGAATAGACATAAAATGTCCAATTATCAGCAATCATGAAATTATGTAACTTGTCTTATTTATCAGTCGCCAGCAATATAGTTTTTATCTATCGACGTGACATGTGAATATATAAGTACTGGTATATAAGTCACCTGGCCTCATTGACCTACGTATACACAAGTCACCGAACTTTGCACACTTATCAAAAACATTGAGATTATAAGTTATAACAATTAAGAGCAAACACTATTAGATGAATGATAACAGAGTATAGTTACAGTAATTTTTGGTACACTGGACTCCTGAACTCTGAATGAAAAATATTGTGTAAAACTAAATAACGTGCTTTACTATCTTTAGGTTTATTTTGAATAGCATAAGCAATTATTGAATAAGTGTAACTCGGTGCGTCTGATATCCAACTTTCTAATCTCACTTTACATCATGTCACAGGCTTGCGAGATAAAATTACGATAGGCGACACGCGGGTTTTTCCGTGAGCGACATGTCCGGTGTAACGAAACTGTAACTGAAAGTCCACCCTCCATTTAATTGTAATGGTTAGGGTGGTAAATGACTTGTGGTAAAATATGTTCTCCCTGAACCTTTTTAGATATATCCATGGTAATGGTTAGGGTGGTAAATGACTTGTGGTAAAATATGTTCTCCCTGAACCTTTTTAGATATATCCATTTTTAAAAATTTTACCATCCGTATTGGTCATATCTAGTTATCAGTATTTACGTTACTTATAATAAACACCAACTCAAAAGTCAATCTTATCTGAAATATCCATGAACGTTCAGCCGCTCTCAACGCGTGATAACGATAACAAAACATGAAACTGAAAAGGCACGTGTCGGGGAAAAACTTGCACCTTAGCCAGTAGTACAAACCCATCAACATTGACATATAAAGTGAACAAGCTTCTGGCAAGATTCCAATACCCTGAAAAATGTCGCACTGGTACATCCCCTAAAACCCACGCATTTGAGAAACTTCCATTGTTGCGTGATATATTTATAGTAGGGGAGACATCGCAACGAACAATGGATTACGAGGGAGTGGTCAAGGCTAGCCTTCACATGGAATTATATCGCCAGATATCGAATTGCGTGTGGTCTAGTTTTACAATGAACCCAGTGTATTGATAACTTTTGATAGCGTCCCAAAAGAGGGTGGTATTCATTGTGGTCTTCTGTGCAAATGAGTCTATAATTGTACTAGTTGAGAACAATAGAATAATAGCCTACGAGTACATAAAACAATTGAATTCATGTTTAAAAAATAAAATAAAACAAATAATAAAATTGACTTCTGGTGAACGTATAAGCCTAGGTGTAAAACAGAGATGGGCAACCACAAAATTTAGGACCTAAAGATATAATTTTCATCATCAAAATTTCTGGTCTTTCTTTCGCTTTCAATTTTCCTTTGTGCACACTTTATCTACTTGCTCAGCGATGTAACCTTGGCCTCAAAGACAGCAAGTTTTGAATGAACTGCAAAAACAAAGAAATACAATAAATAGGCCCTTAACATTCAAGTCTCATTTCATAAGTGCGTTTTATTCCATTTAAAGCATGCATAACTTCCATTTCAGTCCTTGGTCAGTTATGTCCGGAGGGTTGGCTGGAGAGTCCAGTCAGCGACTACTGCTTTCAATTCAACCCCAAAAGAATCAGTAAAACGTGGGCCGAGGCGCGGAAGGCGTGTCAGGCGAGGCTGGGTGATCTGGCATGGTACGAGAATACAGAGGAGAGGGTACGTTGCTGTGTGTGTGTGTGTGTGTGTGTGTGTGCGTGCGTGTGTGTGTGTGTGTGTGTGTGTGTGTGTGTGTGTGACAGAGAGAAGAAGGGGGTGTGAGGGAGAGGGTGTATTGAGGGGGTGGGAAGGAGAGAGGCATGAGTAGGTAGAAAACGTAGGAAGGAGGGGAAGGAAGGGAAGGGGAGAGAGTTTCACTTTTGAAATTTCTCCAAGAGTGAATAATCATTTTGTACAGTATATACATGTATGTCCGTCAGTGTATATGATTGTAAGACGAAAGATGCATTTGGTATGAAGAATGTCATACCTTCGTTAAATAGTCATATTTAATGAAGGTATGGCATTCCTCATACAAAATGTATCTTTCGTCATAATGACAACAGTCTCCCACGGTGAGAAAATTCAATGGCTTGCCATTCTTCAATATTTTACCAAAATTTGAATAAAATTAACGAATACTACCCTTGTATGCAGTTTTTACCATTGAATTTTAGAGCTTTATCGTGAAAACAGCAGGACGCATGTCCCAGGCAGACCCGGAGACGGAGGCTTTCTGGGTTGGTCTTACCGATGAAGTCAAAGAAGGGGAATGGAAATGGGTGTCAGAGAAAGCTGGCACAGGTAGCAGTCTAATGTAAGTAAAATCTAGGAGTTGTATACATCTCATTGGTAAAAGGAACACTGCGCAGGTGGCATTTACGAGAATCATCTCCTGTATCACAGTTGATATGTACATGTAGGTCTACTGGGTACAGGTCTTACAGGTGTAGGTCCTGGATTTTGATACACTATCGTCACGATAAAAATTCTATAATGTTTACGAAGCTGATGGATACCGGGCGGTCTCGATTGCACTTACGTACACCTTCAGTATCTTAACAACGTTTCATTTTTTACTGTGTAAATAAGTGATTGAGCTCGTTAGCACAGGTAGACAGCAAAAATAAATTTCAAAAAAAATAAATAAATAAATAAATAAATAAATAAATAAATAAATAAATAAATAAAATAATTAAAAAAACTCGATGAAAATAAAATATGCATTTGTTCTCCCTTCTTTTAATAGAGACTGGGCTCACAACGAACCTAATGGAGCCAACAGCGAGAACTGTGGCGAGGTTTTGGTGAAGAGCGATTCTTTCAACGTGGGGAAAATGAACGACAAGGATTGTTACTCACCCTTCCCCTACATATGTAAAAGACCCAAAGGTTCGTATGTCTATCATTAATGATATAAATATATGTAATATATAACAAGTTCTACAAGTGCATTTTCCATGTATTCACTCGTTATATAGTCCGGTAGTCTAATATAGAACCAAAACCCCGAAAGAGGCTCGTCTTTGAACCAAATTCTGTAGAGTACAGCGGTGGGTGGTTATTTCCATTTTTAAATGTTAAATCAGGTAAAATCAAAAAAGGCTTTTGTAAATCGGAGCACAGGTCAGAATATGGAAGGTTTATATTTCTTTTTTCGTTCATTTCGGATTTTTTTATTTATCTGAGAGTTTGAAGGTAAGATCTGGCTAATGAGTAAAAAATAACACTGGAATATTTTCACTGGTCACCTTCTTTTACAGTAATTTCAAAATAATTTCCTTTTAAATTCCTTAACGAGCTTTTTTAAAGGTTTGATTCAATATGTATAGCTTAAAACTGAAAACATATTCAGCTGTCTTTTGGGTCTGTTTATAGTATTTATAACAATTTAACATTGGCCGGCCAATAGATGTACGTTATTCTAATGACTAATTACTAATGTCACACATTTTGTTCTAATTTTGGTTGCCTCAGTTTTTGCAATGTATGGCCAATAACTGAGGCAAACATTTTGGATGTGTAGTAATAAAATAAAATAATGGTTTTTCATACTTTTATTATTTTTATTATGGAAATGACCAACTTATGTGACTACCCTGTACATGTATTGTTAATCTTTTAGCTGTGGTAGACAATTGCCCATCAAATTGGCAACAAGTACAAGACTCGTGCTACAGATTTTTTGATCTGGAGAAGGGATGGCATAGTGCTCAGTACGTATCCCATGTTCTTATCATTGTCAAATAACAAGTTTAACCCAAAATTTTTGAATTGGACTAAAATTGTTCCACACCTGGCTCATTGTAACTTATTTCTTGATTTTGTCAGCAATGTGATATTTTCCCCAAATATTGAAATAATTTTTGGTTTGATGAAAAGGAACTTGATGGTTTTCATGTGGAATTAATATTTATGCCATTAGGATAATGTTCTTGGCTCATGCTTGCAGAGAGATCAAGAAAAGATATATGCTGATGCTCAGTGTAGTCTAAATGTTATGCAGATATATATATATATATATATATATATATATATATATATATATATATAATATTATGCTATTGATTTGGAGAAATATTTGTGATTTAAGTCAAAGCAGTTTTTATACAAGTGCATTCTTTGCATTAAATTTGAATGAAAATAATGCAGTGATATAATGATTAATGACTCTTATTGAATATACAATGTAATTTGCAGCCATGATTGCAAACGGTATGGAGCAGAGTTAGTCACAGTGGACAATGAAGTGCAGCAGCAGTACATTTATGATGTGTCCCGATTTGAAGACAAACCAGTCTGGATTGGATACGAGTCCTTCAATAACAATGTAATGTTTAGGTGCAGATAATGACTAAACACGCACACACTCTCTCTTTTTCTCTCTTTCTCTCCCTCTCTCTCTTGCTCTTTCTCTCTCTCTCTCTCTCTCTCTCACACACAAACACACACAACACACAGACACACACTCTCTCACTCTCTCTCTCTCTCTCTCTCTCTCTCTCACACACACACACAC
>NW_019773981.1:179118-198799 GCF_001039355.2 Lingula anatina
TTGCTTTTTTGAAGTCACAGACCTTTGATATAATGCTAACATGTTTTGATTAGTTTCAACTTAAATTTTAAATTGATGTAGGCTGTTTGACTCTGTGGTTAAATGATTTTCAAGGTAAAGGTCTTTATCAAGTACAAAATCTTTGTTGCTGATTTGATTTTTTATTCAGAACATAAAATATTGAAAAAAATGTTCTTATCATTGGAGTGAAAGAATTGTTCATTTTAAGTGTCATTGGTGTTCAGGAGAATAAGATTGTTGGATGAAACTTGTGAATAATTTTTGTTGTAATTTGTTGATAAATGTTGGTGTTTGAAGGTAAATGTGAATTGGAAAGATGCATGGTATTGCTTTATATTTTAGGTGTAAAAAATACAGATGTTGGAGATGTGACAGAGAGAAAACAATTAAGAGAAAGATTAAAATGCAAGAGTTTTAGATGGTATCTAGAACATATATACCCAGAGTCCCAGATGCCTTTGGATTATTACTCTTTAGGAGAGGTAAGTGGATGTTATTGTATGTTCTTCTATTTTGAAATGTATCTTTTGTATTTAGGATCCCATATGCTAGGCTGTACATGCTCACACTTGCCCATATACCCCCCCCCACCCACACACACACACACACACACCCCACACACACACACACCCACACACACACACACCCACACACACACACACACGCACACACACACACAAACAATTTTCAAAATTGCAAATAATGTTTACATGCTTGGTATTTACAGGGTGGCCTTGGATGGAAGAAAAATGGTGTTGTTCTCCCCCCTCCATCTGGAAAGGAGCAAGAAACATCCTCAGAGTTTTGGTCAGATGGCAAGCGTCCTATCCAACTGCGGTAAGTCCAGTTTGTTTGATAATTTATGCATTGTTTTGTTGGGCATGCTGAAAAGAATATTATTCAGAAGTTTTGGTCCTTTTTTTCTGGATGTACAAAGTTATAAAAAAAAGATGTTGGATTCCCAACACAAGAATATATGCTGGCCACTGATAGATCATGTGATAGCTAGATCACCATTATGTGTAAATGGTATGAATATAAATTCTGATCTGACTACATAGAACCTTAAAATGAATATAAAAGTGAAGTATATATACTGGGTAGTTCTGGGAGTAGTTTTCATAAAATCAAAACATTCTTATATTGGTTTGTACCAGTAACCATGCTGTTTGTGCGGAGGTGGTCCCTACATCCGAGGAGTCCAGGAAATCCTGGGTGATCAACAATTGTCAGGCCGAGAGACCATATATGTGTAAAAAACCTGAAGGTAAGAAATAGAAAAAATGATTCAGAATTATGAAAAAGGTGAATTGTGTGGGAAAATATGTACTGGCATGGTCCTGCACAAAAGTAATAATGCCAATGAACCCCCCACCCCCACCCCATTTTTACTTTAGGAAATGGGCACATAAAGTGATAAGGCTCCATACTTAAATATTCCACAGACTTTGTTTAGTGTATTTTGGAAATATTGTTATCACAGATTTGTCAGAATTTTTTTCTCCATTTTGTGTGATCCACGACATAATTTCCATTTTATAGGCACATGTGCCACAGGCTGGCAGCCACACAATGGAACATGTTACCAGTTCAATGGGAACCTCAAACTGTCCTGGTATGATGCTGCCACTTATTGTCAGTCACAGGGAGGAGAGATGGTCACCATAGAGAGGTCAGATATGATGGTGTTCACTTAACCAGTTCAGTTCAAAACATAGGGAAGAATTTTTGAATACTTTGAGTATTTCTGTCACTGTTCCTTCTTGGTTATGAGCTTGGGGGTCATTTTGGGCCTAGTACCATTAAGCAGTTGCTATTTCATTAGCAAGCCAAAAAGTTGGTTTTCTGTCACTGGAATTGAGTCTTTATGCTAGAAAGATCTCCAAAGTATCCCAAATATTGAGCTAGGAGTACCAAACACACTGTAATTCTGATTCTGTTATCTTTCTACCTTCCAGGAAAGATATACAACATTTTTTGATAAGAAAAATAGGTGGCTTAGAATTTGATAAAAATTTGAACATTTGGATAGGTGGCTCTGGTAAGTGTACATGGTTTAAGTTCCCAAAATTTCAGAAACTCATTCAGATGATTAGGAGAAGCTAAAATGTTTCATATGTGCCAATTATTAATCTTTTTAAGTTCCAGTTAACAAGTAGATAGTACTTCTTTGAAATAACTTATTAAAACAGGTTTTAAGTTTAAAGACTTACTGTATTTCGATGCTACAGAAATTTGTCAAAAATTTAAAGATTTATGAATGAAAATAAATTTGTTCTTGTATTTTGCCAGATATTGACTACAAACCAAAAACCCTGCACTGGAGCAACAAGATGGCCATGAGTGGTGGCTACACCAATTGGTTGGCTGGTCAGCCTATGACCAGTGCTAATAACCCACTCTGTGTACAGATGACTGCAGGTATAACTGTTTATTGGCTAGAATAAACTGAAGTGAATTATATGATGGACAAATGGCTTGATAGATTACGTGATTTATAAATAGATAGAAGTATCAGGAAATAGTTATAGTGTTAGCCAATGTACTGCAAGCAATTCAGAGTCCTGCCAGACTGGAAAACGATGTAGAAACCCATAAGCTGTGAAAAAAAAAAAAACAGAAGAAAGGAAGTCATTATATCCTTTCATGTTTTTAAATGTACCACAACAAGTAGTATTTGCAGGATTTGAACTCTGTATTTATTTATTGACAAATAAAATGTTGTAAAAATGTCAGCTAATATACCTGTATTAAAGACAATTTTTTTGTAATGTAACAGAATCTGAACCAGACCTGGACTTACACTTATGGGATGTTCTCTTCAATTGTGATTTTTGTTCAGCCTATAAGTATCTGGGTGTTTTGGTCAATGTGCGCCCAAAAATCACATTTAAAACTTTGTCCCACAGAAAATAGTCTCAACCAACACAATGTTCTGTACATCTAACACACTCTCTTCTCTTCCTATTGTTTTGACTTAGAAGATAATTTCTTCTTCCAGACCAGGGTAACTGGACAGCCAGTGAGCGCTGTACGGCTGAGCAGACTTTCATCTGTCAGATTTCTGACAGAAAAGTGGTCCTCCCTCCCACTGTGGCACCAGGTAAGGCACCCCCCTTACTTTTAACATGTCCCTGATATTATTGATAAATTTTGTTTTCACAATTAATGAAAAATTAAGTTCAGGAAAATAAATTACATAAGAAATTTAAGAGTTTGAAATAAATGAGTAATTATTATTATATTATATTTTATCTTTAACTTTTCTAAACATGTCTTTGATATTTTTGAAAAAATTAATTTAATTCAACATTTCATGTTGAATTAAGTTCAGAAAAAATCAACTACATACAAAAGAGAAGAGATTGAAATAAGTAATTACTATGTGCAATCATTAATGTAATAAACCATAATGAATAAAGTACTAATTCTCTTGGCTGCATGCACGAGTGCCCATATAAATATAAATGTGGTCTTTATTATGTCTATGTTAGCTAAGGGCAGCTGTGAGCCTGGTTGGGAAGGTTTTGCCTTCTCTTGTTACTACTTCAGTGGGGAGACTGCCAGTTGGCTGGACGCTCAGAAAGCCTGTCAGAACAAAAATGCTCACTTGGTGAAGGTGAACAATGCCAGGGAAATGTCTTTCATTGACCGTAAGTTGATATGGGATCTATAAAGATACATTTCATTCTAACTTAATTTTGTACATTGCATTAGCTAATGAAATATCAACGTGTTTCAGAATTGGTTAAAAATTATGAGTGCTGTGCTGCGATGTAAACATAAGGCCCATTTGTTGCTCACTGTGGTAAATAACTAAAGTTAAGTAGTAAAAGAGCAAGTCAAAATATATATGATTGATAATTTAGCTTTTTCGCAAGGCTGCATTTTATAAAAAGGACATATGAAAGATTTGTAAATGATAGATAAATATATTAATGGTTTTGAAAAAAAACACGCAAATTTTCTTTTGAGAATAAAGTAAAAATAAGAGATGCAGAACAGATGAATAAAATAAGGTAACAGTGATATTTATCAATGTTGATATCATGTATTTTAGGCAAATTAACAGCAGACTCTTGGCTTGGACTTAATGACCGCCAGTCAGAGGCACACTGGGTGTGGCATGATAAGACACCAGTGAGTACATGAACCTGGGCCCAGCTTGACTCACGTAATAAGTCAAAATAAGTCAAAGTTCTAAAATTGAAAACATTAAATTTTCTGTTTTTCATTCTTAGACTAGGAAAAATCAGTGACTGTCAAGTTGAATGAAGTAAATGTACAAGTAAGTCATTAGCATAATCGTACAATGTACTGTGTTATATTAAATAAATTTTGTGAATTGTTTAATCCTCTGTCCTAAAGGCAAAATATACTAACTGGGGCCCAGGGAAACCAGACAATGCAGAGTATCGTCATGGTGAGCAGTGTGCTGCCGTGATGAGAGGACACCTCAAGGGACTCTGGGACGACATGATCTGTTCTGATAAGTTGGCCTATGTATGCCAAAAAGATATCGGTAGGTGCTTCAGTATAATTATGTTCATAAATGACTGAACTCACTGTTGTCTAACATCAAATGCTTTTTTATTTGGCTGCAGAAATGTAGAATATTAATTTCGTAATTGTGATTTGCCTGATATTATTTGGGTTGAAAAAGTATTATGCTGGAGAGGGAACAGAGAATGAAAACTGACGGAACATGTGATAAAGCACCACCAGATAATTTTTTCATTTAAGATCCATGTCTATTTGGAGGAATTTTGAGTTGGATTGGTCTATTTACAATTGGTCCATGAACTGGCATATTTGGGTAATTTCATCTAATTCTAATTTTGACATTATTATTATTATTATTATTATTTCCTGTTTCTAGGACCTAAGACCACTTCAGGACCAATCACTATGGGACGTAAGTACATGCATTTAGTGTTTTACTTGTTTGTACAGAAACAAAAAAGAAAACTCAGAGTTTGCTCTGAAGTGAACTTGACAAATACTTCAGACCCAGATTGTCTTGTTTTCTAAGCAAGTTTTTAAAATGCCTTTACCAAATTTTAGACTTTAATACTTAAAAATTACCCCAAGACTTGTAGTGAAATGCAAATCAAAAGTGGATATAGATGAATGGATACATTTAATTAAGAATAAAACTAAAAAAAATTACAAGAAGGGTTAATGATAGAATGACTTTTCTATTTGGTGATTTCCTTCAGCTTCATATGGCGCAAAATGTGGCCCTTTCTGGGAGGACGACACATTGAGTGACTACTGCTATCAGTTTAACACGGATACATTGTCATGGACAGAAGCACAGCTACAGTGTCAACATAATGGAGGAGAACTGACCAGTATCACTGGACTTCACGAACAACAGTATATTGCAGGTATGATCTTCTTGGAGAACCAAAAAAAGGTCAAATTTGACCTCTGAGCGATGCAATGTTGATTTGTGGCCATCGTGTTTTTAAACAAACAAAACAGACACAGTCATGCATGCACACACACTTGCACACACATACTAGGAACACATTAAGATCTAACAGTTTAGATGTTTTAAGCACTAAATACACATCGAGAAAGTATTTTTTGTTTTACTTTTTGCTGTGAATTAGATGGTGTTAATTTCATTTTGACAAACTGATTAGTAGCTGTTGTTCTCTCTTATTTTAATAAAAAAAAAAAAAAAATTCTCTCTGGCATTAGGAAGAATACGTATGATCCCAGAGATGAGATATTTTTGGCTTGGAGGAAACGATCTACGATTTGAAAATGGATGGGTCTGGAATGATGATTCTCCCTTTGCTTTCATTAACTGGGGCGACGGTAAGGTTTAGGCATATCTACCAGTTAATTAAGGTACTAGTGCAGTGTTTTTTGAACCAAGATTTCCCATACAGGAATTCATTAACATCCGTTTTGCATCATCATCTTATAACGTGAATTAGTTGTACAGTTTTGCTTTTCATTTAGCAGTAGTTTTAAAGTGTTGTATATTGCACAAAAGCATTAATTTAACATATGAATCATATCTTTATTTAATCATGATTTAAATTTAGTGATATCACTCAAGATGTCTTACAAATCATTTATTTATATCTAATAGTATACACTTATGGCAACTTCTGACTACTGCAAGATCCAAAGATGTTTTATTCCTAGATTTTACATATGTAATATCTTTTTTTATGATTAAGTGATTAATTAAAATGAAAAACAAAATTAATGGAGATTAAGGACCCAACAGGTAATAAGTCAAAATATAATTTAGGTACAGAATTCCTGTGACTACAATAAGACTTTAAAATTAAATCAAATGTTATTGTATTTTATGTCATACTTTCACTTCAGGCCAACCCGAGTCTGGCTGGAATGCAGACTGCATGGAGATTGACGCATCTACGGGTGACTGGAAGGACAGGGACTGTAAAAGTAGAAGAGGATATATATGCAAGAAGAAAGGTAAATGTATTCTACTAGGACATGTACAGGATGCATGGCAATAAGACCATGAGGGATATAGCTACTGGAAAAAGGTCATGGTAGACTACTAGTAGCTACAGTGGCAGTGCATAAAAGCTGAAAAAACTTGCAAGTCATGGATAATTTCCTAGATTTTTTTCTTAATTCCTGCTGGATTGTAGTCAATTGCACAAGATCATGAATTCTCTGTGTTTTGCATTTCACTTTATTGATTTCTAATATGGACTTCAAGAGTTTGACCCTTATCAATTAAACCCCACTTCAAGCACATTTTAACACATGAATCTTGAATGATGCTCATTATAAAATGGTGTACTTTGCTTTCTAAATTTGTAAAGAAAATTATAAACTTTGTTTCAGAAGTACTGTAGACTTATTCTAAGTTTTATTATGTTTGTTTGATATTCATCTTACTTGATTTTATGTGTTGCCTTAAAATAATCCTTTAAAAAATCTTTTAGGCTCTGGTCTATCCACAACAACTACCACATCAACTACCACAGAACAACCAGGTAGGTGCAACTGAACACTTATATAAAAGGATTAATATTGTATTAGTGCATGTACATGCAGATGTATGATGTGTATTCTGATGCAAGTTTATTGTCTGTGTCACAATTCCAGTGTGGAAAGTATTTAAGTAGAGTGTGGAAGAACAAGGGATAATTGGATTTTTAAGCATTCAGTTAAGTCAGTTGCAGTATGCCTGCTGAATAGCATTTAAAGTTTTTCAAGGAAAAAAAAAAGACTACAAAATTTATACCTAATAATGTTTTTGTAAATTATTTTCTCAAGGATCTCCATATTGCCCCAAAGAGTGGAGCCTGTATGGCAAGAGTTGCTATAAAGTTTTCCAAGAGAAGAAGATGTGGAACTTGGCCAAAGATGTGTGCAGACGAGAGGGGGGTGACCTCGTTTCCATTGCTGGGGAGAATGAGGCCAACTTTGTGGCCGCATTGGCAGGAGAATGGAATGGTAAGGAGATTATCAAGACAAAATAAGTGAAAAATATGGAAAATATTTGAGGCAGAACTGGTTGACAGATGGAGGGGTTGGCTTACAAAAACGTATTCTTGATTTTGACTTGAAAAGATAAAATAAGTTGTTGTTTTTTTGTTTTTTTTTTTCATGTACCTTGACATTTTTGAATACATTGTATTTGGTATTGTATTCTTTATTTTAATCAGATGACAAGTCAGAATTCTGGATTGGACTCAACGCACTTAGAGTTGTGAACCTGTTTGAGTGGTCTGATGACTCCAGTGTAACATACACAAGCTGGAGACCACACGAGCCTAACAACCACCAGGGGAAGGAGCGCTGCATTAGTCTCTATGCTGATGGGTACAATGTGAGTCAAACGTTTTTCAATAAAAAATTATCAGCTTGAAGTTAAATTTAATGTGCTAATGCCCTGGGCTGTTCATGAAGAATGTTAATAGGAACTGACATGTCTTCATAGGGGTAGGGGAGGGGGATTCTCAACACAGTGGCATATCTCTAAGAGTTGTTAAAATGTGTTTCACATTTACTTCACGTACATAGGGGAATTTTTGAAACATTTTTGAAAGGGATAATTCATATTATGACAGTTGTATGTATAGGTGCCTTTATTTCAGTTTTTGACTTTTACATTTTAACTGTAATTTAGTGTAATACTGCACATGCAATTGTATGACAAATTGCATGCTTATTTCTGTCTCAGTTGATTGTTATATATATTGCATTAATTTTATTTGATATTTGTTTATTAATTTATCTGTATTCATTTTCTCCTTTTTCTTCTCATTATTATGTAATTTTATTCTCAGATATAATGTACTGATTAATTATTTCATGACAATTAACAGACTGGGAAATGGAACGACAATGACTGTGCTCAGTGGCTCCCCTACGTGTGCAAGAAACCAGCGCCAAGGATGGTGAACCCTCCTCCTGTCACCTACACAGGGTGCCCTTATGAGGTACTGCTTGTATTATCACTTAAGCTATGTGGTAATTCTGTATTTAAACAAAATTAGGTACAATCGTATGTTGGTGCATTTGGGTATCCATCAAAAATATCAGTAGAGACTTTTCTTTTATGCGTAAAGATGCCCTCTGAACTCTAAATGGTGTGTTTCACTTCTTGCATAAGAGGACTTAATTCTCAGTGTATGATACACATTCAAATAATGATATAATACTTATTATCGTTATTGTATTGTATTTTAATTTTTTTATGACTACAGAGAGCTACTGGTGCTTACAAAGGGTCCTGTTACTCTGTTTTTGCCACTGGAGCTACCTGGCATGGTGCGGAATGGGCATGTAATAGTACCGGAGGCTACCTGGTGGCCATCAATGACCAGTAAGTACTGAGATCACAGGAGAACTTCTTAACAAAGAATATGGTCTTAACTTATTATTCAGGCAAACTCTTTCCAAAGTCATTTTTAAAATCTTTTTTTTTTTTTTTTTCGCACAAAATTTTCATCCTTTACTTGTGCAGCGGAATTCTTTCATTGCTTTTCTTAGCCTTGAACAAGCCTATATCTCAGGACAGATAGGGGGGAGACTGACGGTGAACATGGAGTTCTGGACTGGTCTCAGCAAGGGCGGGGAAGGCACTTCATATGAATGGATCTCTGGGGACTGGGTGTCCTTTACTAACTGGGACGATGCTCATATGGGTATGGCAATTACTCTTAAATTTCAAGCACCTTTTTTATGTCAGTATTTTAGATTTTTCAAAGTATTATTTCTTGGTTACTTACGGTGATTTCTTTGTACATTATAACAGATGAGTTTATTGGAGAGAATAGGGCTAATTTAAGGAGAGGCAGATTTTTATAATCCTATTTATTGTCACTTTAAGTGAAAAAAAAGAATGGCCCTTTTTTAGGTAATGAGAAAGATGTCTGCGTGGTGGTCTCCAAAACTTACAAGTCTATTGGAGAATGGTCTGACAGGAATTGCAATGAAGAGAAATTCTTTATTTGTGAATACAAAAAGGATGGCTATCTACCCACCCCAGCAACTACCACTCCTAAAGGACAGTGCCCAACAAAATATGGCTGGAGGGAATATGGGAACTATTGCTACAAGGTTGGTGAACTACCATTTTTTCTTTCACTTTTTTTTGCCAGCACTAAAAGATCTCAGGATTTTTCTCTGTATGGTAGGGCAAGACCATCAAATGCTTGGTTGGACGTTCAAGAAATATGTATCAGTAGTTAGACCTTATAAATGGATTAGGTGTTTACTAACACTACCTGCAGATCTTTTAGCACTAACACCCATATTAACAATATAACATTTTTTTCCAGACAGAGAGTTTTTACGGCAGGTCAAAGAAAACCTGGTCTCAGGCTCGTGAATACTGCATTGCAATAGGGGGCGATCTGGCCAGTTTTCATAGTGAAGATCAGATGAGAAATGCAACCTCCATTTCTGCATCCAGGTGAGGATTTTTAAAACAATGCTAAAATATGAAGTTGTACAAGATTTATCTTTTCCTGCACAATTGTTAAGATAGTAATGATTTTTAAAAAAATGTACTTAGCAACAGTGATTTTTCAGTTCTATGCAAATTATAATGACTCATTTTAAAAGGACACTTAATTATAGCTACAGTATATGAGGGTGATTTTTTTTTCTTTAGGTAGAGCAAGTTTTGTGGTGATAAATAACCATTCTTATGGAAATAAATAAAAATAAAAGTGTAATTCTAAAAAAATGCACAAATAATTTCCCCTATACCATTGAATTTACATTTAATTTAACTATTTATAAGTATTTAAATATTACTAATGTTTTCAGTCGATACACTGATCTCTATTGGATTGGCCTATCAAAACCCACTAAGAGTAGCAACTATGTTTGGAGTGATAACTCGGCTTTGGATTATACTAACTGGAAAGCAGGCGAACCAAATGACCACAATGGGCGTGAACAGTGTGTGGAAATAGACAAATATGGCGGAGAATGGAATGATGTCAACTGCAATGCTAGAAGAGATGTGATGTGTCAGATAAGAAAAGGTATCGTTAGGATCAAAAAAAGTTATAATTGGAAAAACATACTGAACATACTGTCTTAAACTGTACACAATATAGCTATTATAGTAGTGAGCTGCGTCTTTTGTTTATTTAGAGCCCAAAATTGGTTCAGTTTGTGTGACCAGATCATATTGAATTGTCAAGTTGTTTTATACATTTTTTAACGTGGATCAATATCTGAGCTGATTATGTCTTGTGTGAATGCAGTTTAACTATGTTCAATGTATCATAAAATATTTAAGCCAAATGCTAATGATATACTTTTCTGGTTAATGGAAAATTTAATAGTAATCTTGCTAATATTTATACAGATTCTTCCTAGTCATTCATTTATTCCATGTTACCTGCACTAATTAAGCATGAGGAGCATCAACTTCTTATGAAAAGATAATGCTTTAATTGCATTACAAGAAGATTCAAAGGATTTAATTAAATTAAAACCTTTATGATGGGCAAACGTTTTGATATTTAAACTTGTTGCTACTTTGGAAATTTCAATCTACATCTCACCACAGTACTGCTAAAAGAAAACTTAGTGCAGTTAAATGTGCAAGCGTACCAATTTTTTTGCACCAAATAACATGTATGAGTTCTCACAGAACTATTTTTCTTGGTGTTCCAGGTGACCCTCTGTTGACCACAATGTCCACTGTTTCACCAACTCCAGGTAAGACAACAGCATGGCAGTGGTTTTAATCAGTTTCAGGTGCAAATTATGCATTTCTTACCTGGGTAACACTGCGGTGTTTTTCTGCCTTGACTGATGTTAGCATAACCCATTCCTTCTACTAGCATAAGATAAATAAAGCCGCCTTTTTGGTGCTTAAATTTTTTCGAAAAACGATAAAGAAAGTTCTTCAACCTGAAAGCACATTTCACATGTACAACTGGTATAGTCTTAATTTGTATAGACTTCATCAACCCGAAGTCGATCTAGTGGAGGTGTGGTTTGTGACAGTTGTCATGATGAGGCATTCTTACTATTATCTAACTCATTATGATATTATCATTTAAAAATATGTTTCTTCTTATCATTTTGTATTAATATCTTAACATTTTGTCTGTGAAGCTCCAACCTGTGGCTCTGATTCTGATTGGCTTGCGCACAAAGATTACTGCTACTTCATCAGTGGATCATATGGCTCTGGGACAAAATCTTGGTATGATGCAAGGAAATACTGCATGCAAAATGGCGGAGATCTAGCCAGTATACATGATAGCGACGAGAATGATTTCCTGCTTTTGGAGGTGAGAATGTATTGTGCTAGGTTTGTAGTCATCATACTTTTTTGTCAGAAGTCCCACTGCAAAGCTTTAATTTTCATTTTAAGCTAGCTTTTTAATATGGCATAAAATACTTTTAATTATTCATTGGTCTCCATATGCTCATAAAGTATCATTTCTCAGGCTGGTATAATATATAATGATAAAAAAGATTTTGAACCAAATGTTTTCATTCTGTTTTCACACTTGGAAAAAAGCCGCTTTGCCAGACAACTACAGGTTTATTTGATTATGTAATTTATCATTTCCATTTTACTTTCTTCAGACAAGCAAGAATTCAAAACAGAAGTACTGGATTGGCCTAAATGAGCTAGATTTACAAAGCTACAAGTAGGTTTGGTCTGTTTCCTGAATATTTGATAAAAAAGTTTTACTACTGGAAGAACAATGTACAGTACCTGTACATTTTGAAATGTTGGTATTTTTTCCCCAGAATTTATGATTGATATTATAGCATGTAAGAATTGATTATTTTGCTAAATATGGAACATCTAATGTGCAGATGGTCTGATGGAACACCAACTGACTTCATTTGGTGGGAAATAAACGAACCCAACAACTTCTTGGGAGGACAGAAATGTGTGGACTTTTACACCAGCACAGGTTAGTGGTACATTTCTGATTCATTAGTGAACTAATTAATTATTAGTAAATTGATAATATGTCTTTGGTAGTTTTATGTGAAAAATTATGAAAATAAATTGGATAATTATGAATAGCAGTTGCATTTTCAAAAGATTGGAAGTACTGGGTGTGCTTCGCTTCGGTCTCATTGAATGAGCTTGTAAATGTACATGTATCTTTAAAGCAA
Organism: Lingula anatina; assembly: GCF_001039355.2. The sequence continues at coordinate 191,761 of NW_019773981.1, forward strand.
ATTTCATAGTGTTTGGAGAAAAAATATTTTATAAATTTTGACTTATTTCTATAAGCAAAACACAATTGTAGATTCTTCATCATGCAGTTCTGATAACCTTCATAACTATGACTTAAGCCAAAAAAAAAAAAAACACAGTTAACTAAAGATTCATAATGAATGGTAATGAAATAACTTATTTAACTACTGACAGGACATTGGAATGATGACAATTGTGGTGACTTAGAGAGCTACATCTGCAAGAAGCACAAGGACAGCAGGACGACAGCCACCCCAGCCCCCACCCCAGTACTGCAGGGAAACTGTCCACCAGGCTTCCAGGGCATTGGTAGGTATAGCAGTGGTGATTGTCATGATATGGCATTGTGTGGTATATGACATTATATTGTGTGGTATGGCATGTTATTGTGTGGTATGACATTGTGAAGTATGACTTGGCTTCGTCTGGTATAACATGACATTGTGTGGTAGGCCATGGTATTGTTTGGTATGACATATGACATTGCGTGGTATAACATGATATTGTGTGGTAGGGAAGGGTATTGTTTGGTATGACATGATATTATGTAGTATGAAATGACATTGAATGGTATATATTTATTAGACATTGGTATGTCTTGGCAGATCATGTGACCTGATATTTTATGGTATTTTTTGGCATTATGTGTATGGTACGGAACGGTATGGTATGGTATGGTATAGTGTGATGTGGCATGACATTTAATGGTATTAAAGGCCCCACCCCTATACTGTAGGGAAACTGTCCACTAAGCTCCAAGCCTCCAGAGCTTTGGTATGTAGTAGTCCTGGCATGACATGACATTGTGTGGTATAACATGACATGGTGTCTTATGACATGACATTGCTAGTTAATATTTTTACTGCTAGCAACATTTCTTCATGATTCACTTTCTAATTTCCAGGCAACAAGTGCTTTATGTTAGTAGGGGATGATGTTGATTCCAGCCAGCTAAAGAACTATACAAACGCAGTCGCTGCCTGCGCGGCACTCAACAAAAAGTATACACTAGCCAGTATAACTAACCCACTGGAACAAGGTAGGGAAATTAGCATTTTCTTTATGTTGTATGTACAAATTGCCATTGGATTGTCTCCACTGAGTGAAAGGGTACCTTACTGGACATTTTGTCTCTTCTTAATGACAATGTGTTGGGTAAGACAGTTAATTAAGTAAGTACCATGTAAATGTTTGGTATACTGTTTTAAAAGTATAATGTTTTTTGTATGAATGAATTCTGGTAAAATAAATATCATGGCAATTTTGTCTTTAACAAGTTTAGAAGGCACATAGCTTTAAGAGATGTGGTAAAGCACATGCACTACATTGTGTACATGTAGTGCATGTAATGTTGAAAAATTTTATCTAATGAATTATTTTAATCACTCTTACAGTTCAAATATGGTCAATTATACCTGGATTTCATTATGATATCAAGAATTGATAATCATATCTTTCCTACTTCCAGCTCTGGTGACTTCAATGTTGAAGGGTAAAAAAGTAGATTTTTGGCTGGGCTTAAACAAGCTTATTTTGCGAAGGTTCCAGTGGACTGACAACTCTCAGTTTGACTTCACATACTGGGACTATGGAGAACCAGATGGATCTTCTTATGGAAGTGACAGGGTCAGTGATTAAAGTACAATTTATAAAAATGTGACCATCTTGCTCTTGACTTTGCATTTGACTGCCAAATTGAAACGGGTTTTGAATTAAAATCATTCAAGTTTTGTGTTGAGATCAGTGAGAAATTTATTTTTAAAATCTTCACAACTGTAAAAAAGACTTTTAGCTTATTAATGGTATTGATTATTAATTACAGCTACATTGAAAATATACATTAAATTCTAGACTTTTATTTTCATTTAACACCTAATAGGAAGACTGTGTCAGTCTCACCACTAGTGGAAGTTCAGCCGGACACTGGCGTGATCGAGATTGCGACCTGAAACTGGGATATCTGTGTGAAACCTGGAAAGGTAGGGGTTTGTATCTTGAAATATTTAATAGATATTTAATGGTACGTTTTCACCTGAATTTTGATACGAACATTGCAAAAATGTAGTGTTAACATCATTAATTTCTCACTTTATTCAGAAAAATACTATTTTCAAAAAGTTTTAATAACTGATTTCATTGGCTTATCTTTACATTGTACCATATATTTTACTATCTTAATATTTTAAATGTCTATTTATTTATTGCCTTTATTTATGTTATTATGTTCATTTTACTTTTGTAAAGTCGACTGATCATTTTTAAGGATTTTAGACTAATAATAAATATATTTTTTTTTCAATTTGCTATATAAAGTCTAATGCTCATTTTGTGATTTTTTAATAGACCCAAGTCAACCAGCGCCACCTGTCACCCAATCTCCTGCTTCATGTCCTCGTGGCTACGACACATACGGCAGTGACTGTTACCAAATGACGGCAGCCATGACTTGGGACAATGCCAAGGCTACGTGTGAGAGGCAGGGAGATAAGCTGGTCTCTGTCCTGGACAGTTATGAAGAGGCCTTCCTCATTTTATACACTCAGAGAACTAAACCACAACCCGTTTGGCTTGGCATGAAGAGGAATGGGGTAAGGGGAAAGACAGCGCTTTGTGTTTCCAGGTTAATAGAAAGATTATGAAGAATTAGCACTGCAGATGTGCTTTTTTATCTGCATCTGTAAAAGTGTGCCAGTGAAATTATGATATTTTTCCAACAAATTTTACTATTGTTCTCAGAGTTTGTTAACTGTTTACTTTTAAATAATTTAATGGGATTAATTGAATACTAACATTGATTTTATTTATTTACGTAACAGAACTGATATTGGAAAGAATTGTCTTCATTCAAGTCAATATCCAGAAAAGATCATATTCCAAGTCATCATTTGTTTTATTTTATAATTATCTAAAATATTTTAATTACCATAATTTGGCATGTGTTGTGTAGCGATCCTACTACTGGGATGACGGATGGCCCGTGGACTATGCCAACTGGGCCAACTCAGAACCGTCACGTGAAGATGCAGAAATGTGTGTGGCGCTGATGCCAGATGGGCGCTGGAATGACACTGTATGCAGTGCTTCAATACAGGCAGTGTGTAAAAAATCTTCAGGTGAATATGATATTGTCATAATAGTTCTGACTGTTAGTTTTTTACTCTATCGGTTGAAGAGATTGTTATCCCTACTTAAAGTAACAATGACTAGTAACATGCAATACAGTGATATTGGACAGTTATTTGTTACTTTATTGTTAAAATGACTTCTTTCAAGGTATGTCTTTATATTAAACTATTAATTGTCAATGAATAAAAAGCAGCATTTTTATAATCAATAATAACAGCTCATTTACATTTTTAATTGATAATTTCAGCTGTTCCACCATCGGCTGCCACAGACAGTCCCGGATACTGCCCAGATGACAAATCGTGGTTCAAGTACGGTTCCTACTGCTACCTGTTGAATGGCAATGCTTGGGACTCGTGGCCAGAGGCAAACCATGAGTGTTACCAGCTGGGAGCCTCACTGCTGACTGTGACCAGCCAAGAAGAGATGAATTTTATCAAGAAGATAGTGCGAACTGAGGATATACGTGGACGTAACGTATGGATTGGACTTTTAAAGAAACCTGGAGGTAAGAGGATGTGGAAAGTTGAGTGGATTGGGAGATAAATAACCTCTTATCAGGTATAATTATAATAATCAGTGAAATGTAAGGGTATGGCCTTGTATTTGGAAATGATAACTTTATCTCTATTTCTTAGCTTTTTGCCTTCCACCTTTTTATTACAAGTAAGAGCAAGAGTTTTGCCAGTGGATTTCCCAAGAAATGTTCAAACAAAAACAGGAAAATCAGAAGAACATCTTTGTGTGTTTGGGTGAAGGAGGGGGGATTCTTACTTTTACATCACTTTCTGTACCCATGCTTTCCCAAACTGCACTATATATTAAGGTAATATATATATCACCTCTCTATTTTCTAGGTGCCTTTGGTTGGTATGACAATACAGCGTTAAGCTATGTGAACTGGGCCACTGGTGAGCCAGCCAAGGATGAAGACAAGGGCTGTGTGTCCATTCACCCAGCCAGTGGGAACTGGGAACTGGAACAGTGCTCCTACTCCAGGGGATATATATGTAAAATAGCCAAGGGTGGGTGTCAATCTAACATGTCAGTTTGGTTTGGATCTGCAAAAAGATATGTCTCATGTTTCATTTTTTTTTTTCAGTTGTCCTTTGATTTGATATTGTATTAACTTTCAATCAGTAAATGATCATGAATAATAAGAAAATAAAAAAAGATGAATATGATTGTGAAATTTAAATTTCACTTGGCAATGCCTGAAACTTTATTAAGACAGGTAGAGTTAACATAAGCTTGAAGGGTATTTATCTAACTTGACTGGAAGGCTTTTGAATGATTTGATTTTTTTCCTGAAAATGATTTCATCTTGTGTTCACAGTGCCTATCTCCACCACCCCTGGCCCATCCTGCAGATCTGGCTGGTACCTTAGAGAAAACGTGTGCTACAAGGTTGGTGTGTGCTTAACATTGGAGAAAAAAATAGCAGAATTATCGAGAAGATTTCACATAAGATTTGTAGGGAAAATATCTAACATTAGAGGAAAAATAGTTACAAAACCTGTAGCAACATTGAGAAGGTTTAACATTAAAATGGGTAGGAAAATACTTAACATTAGAGGAAAACTACTGAAAAATATTTGTAAAAATATTGACAGGTTAATCGGTAGAAGAATAGTAAAAAAAATTTTAGCTAAGTATAGAAGGCATTTCTTGTTAACAGGCATGCTCGCACACACACACACACACACGAAAAAAAAAGAAGTAAAAGTTTTTAAGCTTGGAATTATCTTTTCAGGGCTTCTTTGAGTATGACTCCAACAAGAAATCATGGGAGGAGGCTCGCAGTTTCTGCCGTGCAGAAGGCGGAGATTTGGCTAGTTTCCACAGTGAGGCAGAAAAAAATTGGTACTTGGAGAATCTGGGATATTACTACAGGTAAAAAGCTTACATACTTGTTTATTTTACATGCAGCTATCTTTATTTAGTACGTGAAATTGTTTGTAATTATTCCTGCTTGATAGTTCTTCTACCAAGTTTTTGCACTGATTTTATCTTGTTTGTGTATAAGGACAATTTTTGTCGCAGCAAAAGTAATTTGTTTGATGTAGAAAATTTATCATATCTAAGTCTAACTTAGAATTCTATAAAACCTATTTACCGCTAATGGTAATTTAACCTTTAATATGTTCTATACTGGATTGAAATTTTGTTCTTTTTCTGCAGATACTCTGTTGGCAAAGAGCCATCATGGATTGGACTTCGCATTCCTAAAAATGGTAGGTACTTGCTCATTAAATTGGAACAGTGGAAACAAAACTTACCCAATTATAATTTTTTTTCATATGTCATGAATGAAGATCTAAAAATGACATTCATACTTAAGGGCATTCTAAAAATGTTGAATCCTATGAGAATTTAGATATTAGAATTTGTGATGTGTTTCAAATATGAAAGGAAATGATGTGTGATCCATGCAATGTCTGTCAATTGCAAGTAAAAGAATGGATTTTGAACTCAGAATACCTATTACAGCTGTAATTTAAGTCCACTCTAGGAAATATTATTATTATTGGTTTTAGTAATTAGTAATAATAGTAGTTGTTTTGATTCTTGCTTTATTATTATTATTATTATTATTATTATTATTATTATTATTATATCCAAAAGCTGCAAACAACCAGCACACCTGGTCAGACGGCACAGCGGCAGATTATTTCAGCTGGGAGAAGGGACAGCCAGACAACCACAATGGCAAAGAGAAGTGCGTCAGTATGATATCCAGCACAGGAGAGTGGCGGGACGATAACTGTGCTGGCGCCAGAAGCTGGGTATGTAAAGCACCGTATGGCGCCACACCGCTTCCCAGCACCACCACACCATCAAGCACTGGTGAGTTGTAGTTTTATGTTTAGTTTTTTTATTGTATGCAATGCTTGATTGATTTCTGATGATTATGTTTTAGATGTTTCTCATCTGTTAATTTAAGTTCTCTTAGTACCTATTAAAATTTTGCCCTTTATTTGCTCTATGTAAGAATTCTCATCGTAGAAAATTAAGAAATCTGAAATTAGGACTTATTAGTAGTTTTTTAGATATGAATAAATGTCTAGGTTTGATTTCCAATATGCCTATAATCTAGAGCAAAGATTATAATTTTCATCATGATTTCAATATCATTATAACCATTATTGGTATTATTATTATTATTAAAACATTATTGTTTTAGACCATGGTGAATGTGGTAAGAAATGGAGTCTGTTTGGGGATAACTGCTATTTCTTCAGCGAACTTTGGGGCGATAATTCGCGCGAGTCCTGGTTCAAGTCGCGTGAGTATTGCCTGAGCAATGCTGGTGACCTGGTCAGCATTCACTCTGAGGCTGAAGCCGATTTCGTTACGACGCTTGTCAGCAAAAGTCAGCACATGAAGTTGTGGGTTGGAGCCAGCAATTTTGACTTTGAGGGATACAGGTATGTGGTGGATGGCTTTTCTAGAATATTGCTACAGTGTATAGTTTAAAGTATATATATATATATATATGTACATGCCCAAGGCATTAATTGTACCACCAGCGTTAGCGCTGGCGGTACACATGGTTTCGGTCCCGTCCGGATCGTTCCGCCGGCTCCGCCAGCTCCGCCGGCTCCGCCGGACGGCTACCGTTACCGCTTCTCCTCCTAGACGGTAAGGGCCCCCGTACCCATCTCATGGATTTAGGTCACCTATAATCTCAACTCGTTCCACGTAAAATTTGGGCTTTGTCGGTATTGGGGTCTGGGTGTGGCACTCATTACAATGCACCCTTGTCTAAAAATGGCAAAATTAAATGCTAATTATCTACCCTACGGAAGGAGTTATGGGAAAAATTTCTATAGACGGCTTTCCAAAAGTCATATGTGTAGATTTCAAATATACCCTTGGATTTGACCTTTGACC
>NW_019773981.1:198852-254354 GCF_001039355.2 Lingula anatina
CCTACTTTTCACCATGAACTGAATTTTGCAAATTTTTCTTCCCTTTTATCTCCAAAACTGGCAGAGATAGGTCCATAGTTACTATTGAACTTGAATAGGAAGTCATATACTGGCAATCTAAATGTGACCTTAAAATTGACCTTTGACCTACTTTTCACCATGAACTGAACTTTGCAAATTTTGCTTTCCTTTTGTCTCCAAAACTGGCAGAGATAGGTCCATAGTTACTCTTGAACTTGAATAGGAAGTCATATACTGGCAATTTACTGTGACCTTGAAATTGACCCTTGACCTATCTTACATCTTACGAAGAACTTAAATTTGATTGTACCATATATATTTTTTGCAAAAGTTTAAAAATTCTTGTTGATTGCATTTTTACAGCTTGTCAAGCACAAAACTGGTGGCTGTGTCCCTTATTTTGTGTATGTGGGGGTCTATACGAATGCGCTTGCTCCAGCTGGTGGTACAATATTCGGAGGCGGTATCGCCTCTCTGATCCTCTAGTTTCAAAAAGAATTATCAGCATTATGGGTTTTATATATATTAAACCATTCAAGGTGAATTTTATTGTTAAATGAGGTACAGGTTACTGTCTGTACACTATGTGCCTACAGATTACTGTCCGTAGCCCATTACATGTAACATAAATAATTCACATGGGGTATTAAGTTTTTGCTCAAAATATAATTCATTTGTTATGGGAAGTAGGTAGAAAATTGTGTGCACATGCACACATATACACACACAGGGACAATCTTGGCCTCACTGTCTCATTAATTTTCAAATGATATCTTGGATTTTGAAGCCAAATTTTCATACTTAATGGTGCTTTTTCAGTATGCTCTGGTGCATACACTTAGTAGATACCAGTAGGTAAAAGGAATGATAATTTTGTGTTTCTTTTCCTAGTTGGACTGATGGAAGTCCCATGAACTACATCAACTGGGCCAAGGGGGAGCCGAACTCTCTGTTTGGTGACCAGCGGTGTGTGGACATCTACTCGGGGACAGATGGGATGTCGGCAGGTGAGCCATTGTTAATCCAGTGATAATCCTGTATATTTATTTGTTCATAGAGCTCTTTCTTTCACTCTCTCTCTCTCTCTCTCTCTCTCTCTCTCTCTCTCTCTCTCTCTCTCTTTCTCATGCACGTGTGTGCTTTTTTAAATATTCAAATATACATACATACAAAGTTCACACGCACACACATACATTATTGTGCTACTGGTTTCAGGCACCTTCAATGATGATAACTGTGGAGATCCCTTGCCATTCATCTGTAAGAAGCACAAGTCCAGCAGCACCCCAGGGACAGTGGCCACCACCCCCACCATCCAGGGCAACTGCCCCAGGGAGTTCCAGGGCATTGGTGGGTACTGGATTAACATGGTCATTGTGATGAATTAGGCTGTTTTTACAACCATGGACTAACTAGACGGTGGATCAAATATGGCGCACACTTTACAATGGATTCCTGCCTCCCATGTGCATTAATCTAACAGGGGTAGAGCAATTAAATGTTGGCACATATTTGATCCAGGGACTAGTTGGTCCACAGATCATCTGGTTTTGTGAATGCAGCCTGATACATTATGGCTGCATTATGCCTTATGTTTGATTTCTTGTTTTCATTTTGGGAGCTTGTTTATTTATATATTTGTTTATTAAGTTTTTATTTATTATTTAATAATTGTCATTGATTTTTGTTTATGTTTTTGTTTTTTGTGTTCAATCAGATTATTTTTTTTCCATTAAAACAAAAAACAGAATTAATTTTATCAGTACAATTTTCCTAATTACCAAAATATGCCTAGAGACTAATCACTATTATATTCCCTTGAATTTTTTTTTACTGAGCTTCAGATCTGAAGCATACCAAGAAAAATGAATGGATAGTTAGCCTAATATTTTTAACTTATATACATTTCATAGGCAACAGATGTTACAAATTTATGGGAGAAGACCCATCAGAGAGAAAAAACTGGACCAATGCTGCAAGAGCCTGTCAAGATATGGGAAAGGGGTTCACGCTGGCCAGCATTACAAACCCTATGGAGCAAGGTAAGAGTACCCTCTAGAACAAGTTCAGTCAGATTTCTTATTAGAATACCTCAAATGCAGCATGAAAAAAATACAGTTAGAGAATTTTTCCTGGACCCAGCCCATTTTGAAAAAAGAAAGTGGCCTTGATTTGCCAAATATGAATAAATCAGCATATGATGTTTGTTGTTGATGATTCTCGAAGTACGCGTCTCTGTCATCTCCTTTTCAGCTTTTATAACCAGCCACCTACAAGCCAAAGGGACGGATTACTGGATAGGACTCAGTGACTACTACAAACATCACTTCTTCCGCTGGTTGTCAAATGAAGATATAATCTATACTAACTGGGGCAAGAATCAGCCCACTAACTCTTGGAGCGTAAGATATTATTTATTTTTTATTTTTTATATTTTTTTCATCTATACTGACAAGGTTCAGACTTGTTGCTCTTGGAGTGTTTAGCATAAAGCACTGAATGCGCTTGATATAATAGTTTTGTTGGTTTTCAGATTCCCAAATATTTATGCACAACTGCGCATGCACTTCTATAACAGTTAATATGGTCAAGAACATTGATGATGACTTTACAGTGAACAATATTTAACAGTTACAGACAGCATAAAGTTGCAATTGCTGAATATATTAATATTCTTTTAATTCAGTCTGACGATGAGCAGTGTGTACAAGTACGAGCAGCCAGGGGCAGCATAGGAAAGTGGGCAGACTCCAAATGTTCCGATGTCGCAGCTTTTATTTGTCAAACCTGGAAAGGTAGAACATTCTGTCATTCAGTGAATGTTTCATTGCATATTTCCAAGAAATTCTTGACATTCGTTAAAATGAATTCAGAAAGTCTTAAAAGTGATTACTGTGCAAGTTGAAAACGTTTCCCTCTTTTTACTGATAATAATGTGTCTTGAATAAGGTGTTTGAAGTAAAGGAGGAGCTTAATAAAAATGTGTGGTAAATTGCTGTAGGTACAACAGTTCTCGTGATCAAATTCATTTTCCCCTTTGTGTGATTCTTAAAATTCTTACAATTAGTGCATCTTCAGTTCGTGTCTTAAGAACGTATCAATTTGTTGTAAGTTTTTGAAGGTTTTAAAAACCTCAAGTAGAGGTATATATATTTCCTTCATAGATGCCAAGATTCCAACCCCTTGGACACCCGCCAGTACTCCCGCCCACCCATGTAAACCGGGCTATCGCTCCTTCGACGGCCAGACCTGCTACAAGCTGTACACTGAGCCCAAAATGTGGACCTACGCCCACCGCCAGTGTACGGAAGACAAGACTCTGTTGGCTTTCGTCCCAGATGCTCTGGCAGAGGCAAACTTGCAGACTTTCATGATTGAGACTCAGGGGCAGCCAGTTTGGCTGGGGTTGAAGGATTTGGGATATGTAAGTTTCTGCTCAGTTTGAAGTCTTCATGTGCTGCAAGACAATTTACTAATTTCTGACAGTCCATCGCTTTTTCTTTAGCAGATCGTAACTTTATTTTAAAAGTTGCATAATTGGTATACCTTAGTGATTTAAGGAAATTGTTTCCGATTTCCCTATTTTAAGGTCTTACGCTTATTCTGTGCCTTTCATAATACTTTAAACTTAGAATACAGATACTTTCTAGTGCATGTTACCGATTGTTTATTATTTTTTGTCTTTTGTTGTTTATTCCCTACTCTGCTCCTTTCATCATTTTTTATTCTAAAATTTTTATTCTGTATTTCAGCAACGTTTTATGTGGGTAAACGAGTGGCCTCTCGACTACACCAACTGGGCAGAAAACGAGCCCCGGACGGGCAACGGGGAGGCCTGCGGCGTGATGAGACCTGACGGGAAGTGGCAGAACTCCGTCTGCCACGACAAGTTCCCGTTTATCTGCATGACAACAACAGGTATCTTGGGGGAATATATTGTTATCTATGAGGAAAATATTGTTGTCTTTGAGGGATGTTTTATTTGTGAGGAATATATTGTCATCCATGAGGAATGTGCAGAAGGAATTACACTGTAGAAGCACAGAACATAATGCTCCCGCGCCATCAAACATGTTTAGAACGTTCTTTTAATACCTTCACTTCATGCCTAATGTTCGCCTCACTATGTTTATGCTTCTTACATGTAAAATTATATATCCATATGAATTATTCACACCTTTTTTTTTTAATTTCTGCGGTGGCGTCCTGACTTACATTAAACAATGGCACGATCTGCATCATGCATGATCTCACGAATATTGCCATTAATTTCAAGAGAATTTTTCCAAAATATTACCGAATTATTTTCCATGTCCTCATTATAACATGTACGGTGATTCAGTCCTCTATATCTCCGCAGTACCAGCCCCCACCACGGTCACCCCCATGCCAGGCTGGTGCCCAGATGCTCCCGAGGGTCAGCCTTGGCTGGAGTACGGGACGTCCTGCTTCTACTACAACTCCAACGCCTACGAGAACTGGGCCGAGGCAAACTTTGCGTGCTACAAACGAGGGGGGCACCTGGCCTCTTTTGCCAATCAAGATGAAAGCGATTTCATTTTCGGTCTTTTGGAGAATGAGGTTGGACCGAGAAATATGTGGATTGGTCTCGTTAGGAGGACTAATTCAGGTTTGTTTGTGATTTATTGTGATGGCTCACAGGGACAGATTGAGGATCCGTTGTTTGTCTGTTATAATTTTCTTCAAATACATTTTATATAAAGATTTTTCTTAGAGGTTATGTTTTCACCTCTGAAATCAGTTTAATTTTAGCCAAATGCTGAACACATTCGAATTTGAACGAGGAAAATAAAAATAAAAATGGATAGGTTACTGGTTTCAGCGCCATTGTTTTTATTGGTTTAGGGCAACAGTCATTCGCCAACTTGTTCAGCAAAACACAATTTAAATGATACCATTGAATAATCCCCATATATTGCAGTATCTGTAATATTTGAATCTTATTTAAATGTTTTCGTTTTAAAATTACAGATCCCTTTGAATGGTACGATGGATCAACCGTGGACTTCACCCACTGGGCCCAGGGCGAGCCCAGTAATAATGGCGGGAACGAGAACTGTGTGGAGTATCGAGCCGACACCGGAGAGTGGAACGACAACGACTGCTCCGTCAACATGGGCTTCATTTGCAGCACACCAAGAAGTGAGGAAATGTGGATTTATTTCAAAATTGATCATATTAGATATCAATTAATTTATTTTTTTTCTTTTTGAAAGATCACACGATAGTTATAACTCCTGCAATTCCTTTCCAGTAATCCCCACTACCTCTACTACAACAGTGAGTACCACACTCGGGACGGGTCCTACTCAGTCGTCTCAACCAGGGGGCAGCACTGCTGCTTCCACACTGGCACCATCACCAGTGGTGCCTGAGAAGCAAGCTGGGAACAAACCAGACAGCACAACGGAAGGTACTTATAAAAATTTTGAATGAAAAACTGAGTGTATTTCTGTGGTGAACGCAGTCATCCAGTTGACAATTTTAGGACGCAAAATACCCCTTGTTTTTCTTCAGCGTTAAACTGCTGACGAAGTGCATATTGCTTGTTTACATTAAGAATCCACATAAATTGAATAAAAGCTAAGTGTCCTTGATTTTATTTATCTATCTATTTATTTATTTTTAGATAATATTTGACACCATAATGATTATAAAAATGTGTTTTTCACAGAGGACATTTCTCATTTAATAATAACCACAAATTAACCCAGCAGTATTTTCAAACACATAACTTGTCTACTTTACAGCACTATGCGATGCATGAGAAAAGTCCTGTCTTCGTTCTATTTGTTGTAGGTGTTGGTTTGACCGGCGGTAATGTTGTGGGCGTGATCATCTTGTGTGTTGTCATTGTGGCTCTCCTAGCTATCATTGCCTATGTGGTGCGTAAGCAGAGGCAGCAGTCGGGCGTCCTGGCTTTCTACAGTTCAGAGCATGCGGACAAGGTTCAGCTGTCGGGGTCAAGGTCGAGCATGGAGAATCCTGTGTATGACATGTATAACTCAGACTCTGATAAACCATAGTACGTTACGGTGTTTAATGTAAGAGTAAACCAGTCCTGAAAATGCTTGTCCCTCAGATATCAGAGAGACTTCAGAAAGACTCAGAGAGACTTAACTTTAAGAGAGTGTAAAAGGTTTCTAAGAAGTTTAATCCATCTGCCTTTTGCCGTTTTCTTAATTATAGGACACCAGTTAGGATTAAAACCTCTGATCTCGGGATTTGCATATGTAATGCATGTGCGTCTTTCCTATCATTATATTCCTGTGACAATTGTATGTACTTAATGTATTTAATTGGCTAAATAAGCATAACTTTTATTATTATTATTAAGAAAACAAAAACTATAAAAAGCTTTTGAACATGTCTTCTTTTCTTCAAAAAAGGTAGAAAAAAGTCTTCCAAGACCTGTGACACCATGCTATACAGACAAATACTTAATTTAGCATTAGAGTACCCTCATATCAAGGGCTTTTAAAGTACTAAACGAAGGCAAAGTATCAGTGAAGCAATGATTTTGCAACAAACTAGCGACTTTGTTGCTATTGAAACCATCGGTCTCCGTAAATGTTTTATGGAATATTTCAGGTTCAAAGGTATGCCCAGGTAAAAATGCGTTCTTTTTTCAAGACACTCAGATCCCACATAAAGATATGTGAATTGAGAAGTGTGTACTCAATTGTGTCGCCGATGCCTGGAATATTTTTCCAGATTAAACTCTGAAAGCCCGTCCCCATGCATGCGTTGCCGCTTGAGAACCTGGGTAGCAGCCAGATGAGTGCAGACGCAACAGTGGCCGTCGCTCTTTTGACTGCTAAGGGTACAGGTGAAATCTGAGCTCAATAAAGAAAACTAGACACTGACGTGAAGGTTCTTTGTGGGGCGTGTAACTCTTTTACTGATGATAATTTGGAAAATTTTGTAATAGTTGTAATACTTTTAATAGTTGTCATATGAATTAGGAATGTTTTTTTTTTTTTTTTTTTTTTTTTTTTTTTTTTTTTTTTTTGCATCACTGACTGATTCAATTTAAGAACTGATGTCACAATGATATCAAAGAGACTATTTAAAGTCATTAAACACAATTTTAATACTTATTTTCATTTATCAGTCAAAAAATAGGAAAAATCTGATGAAAATGACTTAGAAAAAAATCCATATTGAATGTCACGTCGGTATATCAAATCCCTTTATCAGATGTCTTCATACTACATGCATTATTAACTATTTAAACAAAATCTCCGCAGAAGACACAAAATTTGTTCAGAAGGTAACTACACAGTGTTCCAGGTGCGGTGGCCATTGTATATCCTTGGGAAAACTTATTATATAAATGCACAGCAAATGACTCAGTATGCACTACATGTAGAAGATCAAACGTGCTGTTTTCAATGAAACAGGTTTTCGTTATATTCTGATATTCTATTGGGTAAAATGATTGCTGATATAAACGTCTCACAATGCAGGACTTATTTGTTTGCAAATCTTCAGCACTGTCGACGTCACACACCCACGTGGGATGTCTTCTCGCCACGCGCGTGAGGAGTTTTGGTCCATTTGCACCCCAAACTGTTTGATTATAGTTGTCTAAGAACTCTTTTATACACTCACGGAGAAAAGGATTGTGCTTATCAAACTTGAGAACAGCCCCATTTAACATGGACTTAGCTCTGTTTTCAAATGCAGTTACATTATTCAGATCTTTTAAACTCTTAACTAAAATGACGTCAGTGTCCATATAAATGCCACCATACAGATAAAGCAAAACAATCCTTATCAGGTCGGTCTCGTGACTATACCAAAATTTTCCTTTTGAAATAACTGGTATTCTTTTCAAAAAAGTTTTCGAGCAATTTGTAAAAGTTTGTGAATCCAGATTTTGAATATTCTTTAGTAAATTTCTTAGGGTGTAGTTTTCCACCTGTACATGAAAGCCTGCTTCAGAAAACGCAGAAACCTTGTTATGTGACAGAATATTGCTTAAAATGCGCACTTCTCGCGTTGGGATGGTGGTAAAAAATACTCTCGAGTGAACGTCGATTCCTCTGCGTCAATTCAGACGACGTGTAAACCTGAAAGAACGTCAACACACTGCTTTTCTTATCTTCAAATCGCCTTAATGATTTTAAAGGAACTATCCCAAAGGTAATAGCTATTTCTCGAAATGCAGGAAATTTTCTAATCTCGTGCCACAGTGTGGCGCGGAAGCGAGCAAAAATTTCACGCTTTATGTTTTCTGGTTTGTCCCAGTTAAAGTTTTCCAACCCCTTGAATGACGTCATCATTCTGTCCACCGTTACTGTATGGAATAGTTTAGTTAAACCTTCTGATCGATTGCCTCCTCCACCAGGTAAGACATCCGTTTCCACAAACACCACTGGAATTCCCATGGCAATGCACGGAAGAGCGCAATGAATGCGTGACGTCAAAACCAGTTTTGCGCGCGAATATAGTTCCATTAAATGGTGTGCTGCTTCATAGCGCGCTATTCTGTCAAATTTCATCGAACTGGGCAAGTTATGGGTAACAGTAATTGCCGATTTTCGTATGTGATAAGGAACAATTAATTCCAGAGCTCGCTGATCCACGTCGACGACAAGAACGTCCTCTCTTGTAATTTCCAGATTAGGATTATGCATCAAAAGTGTCAAACAGGCCGACATATATACCAAAAATTTTTTATCTCGTAAAACTCTGAATGTGTTTTCATCACGAGCTCCTACAGGGCCATGATTTTTCAGGTAATTCTCCCCAGATACAGTTAAAAGCTTATTCCAGAAATTTGGTCCAAAATACATCGATAACATTAAAGGATTAAGATTACCTTTTGGTGGCCATATCATGTCAGCGGAGTTATACCATGCGTTTAGAAATATCGTAATTGTTTCATTGGGGTTATTGGCTTGGCTGGAGACAGTGGACCCTTTTCTTAGCTTAGCTTTAGCTTCAAAATTGCCATCGCCAACTTCGCTTTTGGTCAAATAAAAAGAACTATTCTTTGGATTACTGTGAGTTATAAATCTGGTGTATTCTGTCACACTGACACATTTGGCATCATTGTCTGACGGCGCATGAGTCTCTATACATGTGACGTCCCATGTGTCACGGTCCACAAATCGATCAACAAAAGGAAGAAACTGGAGAGCTGCTAAGGTCTGAATCTCATCTCCGGCGTTGATATCTTTTGCCACAGTAGCTCGATGGTCAAAAGTCAATACCCCATAGTGGTCACGTCGAGAGAAATTTAACGCATCTTCTCGAGGACCCACTTCAACTTGTCTATTGTCTAGCTGGCTTAGAACTTTTGAACTCAACAATATCGAATCAGTGTCCCATTTTTGGATTTGACTTCTACTTTGGCTACTATAAGCCGACTGAATCACAGCCATGGCATTTTTGATGAACGGAGAACGTCGTTCAAATCTGGATATCGAAAACATACTCTCATTACCCACCCATTCACCCTTGAAATATTGATCTGGTAATTTTGACGTCATTATTGATGCAGTATCTATGTACAATCCACCAAATGTCCACAGTGCGAGTAAAACACTTATTTCATGCACGAGTACTTGAAATCTATGGCCCATGAGCAATTTGAGAATCGCTGACCTGGAAACGAAATCGTCCAGAGGTGTATCCTTTGCTAACGTAGGCAACAGTAACCGCAGGGATTTCCCGTGTTTCCATAGCTTGCCGTCTATTTGATTCATACATTCACGACTTCCACATACAAAAACCAGACTTTTCTCACGATTTAACTTGACAAACGTGTCTATTTTATTCATTAACGCTTGCGGAATTGCGGTGTAGTGTGACCACAACATGACAACGTCTGAGGTCGTATTTGAATACTGACCAAATTGATGAGCTGTGGTTAACGAACCCCCTTTGTGGAATGTTGACACGGATGGTTTGGGTCCATATATTGTTGGCATGGCAGCCGGCAATAAACGAAGAAAACCTTGATTATCCAGGTGTATGATTTCTCCTGAAGATGACTTGACGGGCGGCGGTTTTACGCCCACAGTGTGAATTTCGTGAAGATTTTCTTTTACTGGTGATACGCCAGAGCCAGCCTTGCCAACCGGTGGTACAATAGCAACTATCTCTTCTGCTAAGTCTGTGGCTTGACCTCTCGATAGGCCATCTGAAATGAAACAGACTGATGCACACACGGAGGTATTTCTGATAACTTACGTCGCATTCTAGGATTTACCAACTTGTAATAACTCATCAGGACCGGGACTGTTGGAGGCGTACCGTTGCATGTGCCACGGCGGGTCAGCCTTGAACCTTCCGTCTCTGATGATGATGAATAACTTAGGGGCCATTCAGAATTTAAGATCCGAGTATCAACTGGTCCAAGGCTCAAATATGGCGGACCCTACATGAAAGGAAGATCGCTTAATCCTGTAATGATCTCTCCGCCTCTCAAGCGCCTCCCTATGCGTCTGGTAGAATGGAGCCGAGATTAATTACTGTGCCCCTGCAGGGATGACGCGTGGGGAGGCGGAGAGACCATTACAGGATTAAGCGGTCTTCCTTTCATGTAGGGTCCGCTATAATTGAGCCTTGGGCCAGTTGATACTTGGATATTTCATTCGGAATGGCCTCTTATACACGTTATTCGTATAACATCCTGCATATATAATCTCTCCTTCATGTTTTCGATGTGAATAAGAACGGGGTCGCCTGAATAGAATATAATCAAACTGTACATTTTAATCGATAAAAAATTAAAAACACTCTGCAGGGGATTAACCCGCCAAAATGAATTTTCACGAAAAAAATCCTAGTTATTACTGCACTATCTCTGATAGTGCTTGTCAAATATAAAATTCTTGTTCAAAATAGAAATTCGCATGTAACAAATCTTATCCAATGTTTCATATTTTTATAGAATTTTATTTTTGAAATATATAATTATATATGGTATGTACAATGTCACCTATCTTATCAATTTTTTCAAAATAAACACACAGGAGAGCACTTCTTTTTCTATTTTTATGTGGTTACGATTACATTATGAATGTTTATCATCGTTGAAAACAAAATTTGATTCTGCTTGTGGTATTTCTGGCTCTTCTCGTACTAATATCAAGTTGAGAATAGCTTTCTTGGACTGAAAACGTTCAAGGTACAGTGCATATGCACCGGCCATTTCTACTTTAAAATTATCTTTAGAGCCTTACAGCTGGATAAGCTGTTGAAATATTGAATTACGATATTAACTGTTAAGTTCCCATTGGAACTTTACCTTACCTATAAAAAGAAATATCAACATGTGAACCAATGCCGCAGCCCCTAACAGCAACAGTAGAGCGACTGTTCCCTTACGACGTCTACACATTTTGGCCACCATCTCTGCATACATCGGTTGACAATGGATGATAAAATTGGGAAAGGGTAAAAACCTCGCCTGGAAGTGGCGTAAGTGTTGTCTTCCCAATGTTAACTCAAATTTGGTGACGCGTAATGGTGACTGACGTCTTTTTCCATCTATCTGTATTCCACCCCTTCTTTAAAGCACTCTCCTGTCAAAAGACAATAGGCCGCGCCATGCTTTATTTCGTGTAAAGTCACGCCATCCACGAATGCGTGCCACTCACCAGTGCATGGAACTAGGTGATACAACATGTAGGACGGTCGCTGGACTTTTAGCACTAATCAACTCACGCAGGAAAAAGATGAACACGTAGAAGTAGAATTAAACAAATTCAAGTTTTATAGCATACTTTCTCCAGTAATCACGCAGAAAAGAAGACGACAAGAAATTAGTAGAAATGAACATTTCAAGTTTTATTTCATACTTGCAGATATAACAATTTGCAGAGGTTACTGCAACAAAAGTTCGCTTTCATATTTTACATTTCCTACACCTCTAGTGTGATTTTCTTTGAATTTTTGACCAATACAACTTAAGGAATCTGAGTTCCAAGTAAGGCTTTTCCTCCATGGTCGTGCAACTTTCTTCATTAGGATGATACCCAGCTTCGAGCGGTCCATCCTTTAAACAAGGGAAGGGCCAGTGGGGATGTTTCATGGCTAAGATCTAATAAACGGTATATTACATCTTAGTTCATGGTGAGGGACTTAACATTTGCCGTTCACTAAACAGATTTACGGCCCATTTGGTACTTGCTTGCGTTGTGTTTGGTATTCTGGGCTTTACGATAAATAGAGCAGATAATATTGTCTCGGTTTCGCCTCGCCAATTATTTGCTCTATTTCTCGTAAAGCTCAGCGCCTCGTACTTTATGTATACCATAGTCTATAGGGTGTCCTTTGATATTGTTTCAAACCATTTCCATTTTTGCAAGGGTAATTTCTGGTTAAAAACTTTGCTAAATGAAATATAAATTGATAAATATTGAAGACCGATAACCACACTAAATGTGCCAAATTTTCATAAGTCGTCGGTAAAAGGCATAACTCTTTGGCCCTTCGGAACAATTTATACATTTTAACCAATAGGAAGGCCTATATTGCCGGTACTAAGTAATAGATAGACCCCGAGGGTTATGTGGCATGCACGAGTGCGTAGCACGAGTGGATGTCACATAACCCCCGCTGACCAGGGCTCTATCTTATTTAGACCACGGTCCATGAACGGGTTATAACGCATTCATGCGAGACGTGCGGTTATGCGAGTTACACCAAGACCCCATTTCCAGAGATTAGATTGATCTACTTTAGATCGACCTAACTCCCTGGGGGTTCACGCTAAACAGCTGTCAGCCGGGCGGACACGAAAGTTAATTACCCCCTTACAGCCTGTAGTAGGCGGGACGGACATTTAAGCCGGATTATCTGACAGTAAGCTAGTGAGACTCCCCGCGGGGATAGATCGATCTAAAAGCTCTGGGAATACAGCCCAAGTCTGAGTGTTTTGTTCTTTACTTCCACCGTGGTCTAAGGCTAATTTGGCCTTGGCGTATTTGAAGGGACTTGGCTTGGTTGGTCAGCAGCAGTCACTTGCGCTCTTCTGCCATTCCTATGATAGTAACGATCGAGTTCACAAAAGAGTAGTTGTCAATCTAACTGCTTCTATTGGCTGGTCAACTCACCACATTGATAGAAACAAATTCTAGTCTAAACGTTCGAATCATGGCATATTGGCAAGGAATATGAAGTTAGCGGACCCCAAAGTAATTGTATTGGGGGCACTTTGGACTATAACACCTCAAATGTTTTACACTCGCATGTTCATTTCTTAGCGAATTTTCCAGCCCACACCATATGGGCTACTACTTGACAACGCTCGATAGATGTGATGTTTCTATTGCCGATTTGGTTGCTATGGGCACTGTATGCCAGCCCGTATCTATCAAAGATGCGCCAAAAGCAGTATTGATCGTGGTAGAAAAAAGGAGATTGCATGAACTATATTTACTGAACTAATTAGAAAGACTTCAACATACTCTGTTATCCAGTCATTTATTTCGTCGTTATTAAGATTGTTTGTAGGTATAGTATAGCTTTGACCCAAGAATAAACTGGGCACATTTATTTCCCCAATTCCCTACTGAGTGCTCTAATAAATCATCACGACTAAGTAATTAAAGTCGCCTCGATAAAAGTCCCACCTTCATTATTTCCACCTGTTCAGGAAGTGTGACTCGGGTCAATTTTTCTCCTTCTAGAACCATCCTTATATTTTGGCAAGGCACGGGACTTTTCTTTTTCTTTTTCCTTTTTTTTTAGAGACATACAGAAAAATTTTATTAGCTTTTTATTTTGTATATATAACACTAGCGCTCCTTTCTCATATTGAAAGTGAACCTCTTCTTCATTATGAAAAACTTCACATTTTTTTCAAATGCCTTATTTATTTATTTATTTATTTATTTATTTATTTATTTATTTATTTATTTATTTATTCTTGGAAAGGGGGGAGGACACCCAATAACCGATTCTATGTAGTTCGTTCCTTGTAAAATAGGCCTACCAAGAAGACGGATGGCTAGGTACAGGTAGGTAAATATTCTCAAATTTGCCATAATGCGGTAATGTAGTTTACCAAATTCCTATCAGATTCAATCCCACTATGTTAATTATTGCATATAAGTAGATACATACTACCTAGGCCAGTGTAGTAGTATAGTAGGCCTATAGTAGTGGTAGTATAGTAGACTGAGATAAAACAGCTGAATTTTGTTAAATAAGTAATAAGTTCTATTTTGCATGGGGATCAATTATCAATTTTTATCATCGATTTTTTAAACATTAGAAGATCATCATGATTAAGAAGAGCTAGCTAGCATATCCAAAAGAATAAAATATAGATTTACTATGAGCAGTTACTGAATAATATATCAGCATCAAAAGGACAATTCCTTGATTCATCAAAGTTTTTATTTTTATTTTCATTTATTTGTTTGTTTATTTTTTGTGACGTTATTATCTTTGTAGCCAGGTAAAGAACATAACTTATAAGTTAAGGATGCCATAGATGAATTATACCGAATTATAACATGTATCTGTGTATTTTTTCTTTTTGTAATATATGATGTAAAGATTGATTCCAAATTTCCAAAATTTCAAATACTTAGCATGCTTTATTGTGAAAGTTGTCTCGTCTTGCACCGTATCGCCCTCTATAAGCGTTTCTCCACGAATCAACGTGGATTGGCTCCTTGGCTCACTTTACAAAGTTTTAAAATTATTCTAAAAAGTTATATACACTCATTTATATACAATGTAAATGAACGTTTCGTTTAAGGGGGACATAGCCTACCTGTAATAGGCTGTTTTCTTTTTTCGTGTGTGTTTTTTTTCTCCCAGCGGGTGAAGAGTGGCAACTCGCAGCGACCTGTTATCCGAGAAATTTGGCAAGATGGCAGCGCCCTGCGAGAAAGACGTGACTGTGAAATTTATTGGTGACGAAGAAGCTTTACAGCACATCACTCATGTAGATGGTATTGTCATTACTATCTCTAGTGATATTCATTTAGTGCAATGTCTAGGGTCATTGTTGTCCCTTCTGACCGATTAAAAAATCTGCTCAACTTTGATTTACGATCTGCGGTAAAAGTGGTGTACGTATCAGTACTAGGAGGGGGGTAGGACAGGTGCACATGTTTGACAACGTTAACAGTACAAACATCGAATTTTTAAAACGTGTGCTCCCTTTCTTAGCTGAGTTGCACAAATTCATATTTAACATATTAACCTACTGAAAATTTACTTAGAATTTGCACATAAGTGCCGCTTGGATATCTGTGCAGTCGTCAACTCATTACGTTTTTTTTATTTATTAGATTCAAAACTTTATCAAACACCGAGAAGGTCCATTCTCTCAGTGGGGTCACATGGGAACAGGAAATCTGCAAAGAAATCGGTGAGCTATGCCTCTAAGCTGGAAGAAGAGGAAGAGCTAAGCAGTGAGGGAGAGAGTGAAGTTTTCAGGCCATCCGAGGGTAAGGAGTTCTGGGATATAATGTTTCACAAGCCATGTATATTCAGTCACCAGTGTAACAGATGAATCACCAAGACAAGATCAATGATGGCTCTATTTAAAGTCCTTTAATTTCACCTTTCACAAAATAAATAAATAAATAAGTTAAAAAAAAACTGAAGTCAGCTTTTCTGTCTAAGAATTTGTTATTGATCAACATTACATGGTCATTTGACACATTTTACTCTATCAAGAAGAGTGTTACAGTACTCACATGGAAATCCTAGTCAACTAAGCCAGGGAACTGACTTAAGTTTATTTTATTTATTTATTTATTTATTTATTTATTTATTTATTTTGTGAAACTGGGGTCTGGTGTTACAGATAAGCTCTGTATGCATCTGTATCAGCAGGCTATGAAGAACTTGCTTGAGATGGGAATATCACTCAGAGCATATTCTTCTAAATATATTCTTCAGACCATACAGTAATCTACCTGGGTGCTTAACCCACATTCAGGATCAGTGTTAGACCAGTTCACATCACCATGTGACAAGATTACTGTCAGATCAGTCCCCAAAATACTACCAGGGACCTTTAAATTAATAAAATGTTGAATACTGTGAAATCAACAGGTGATGTCAGCCGGGTCTATTTTGGGACCAAGTTTGGCCTGATGTGAATGTGTAATTTTCTCCTTTGTTCCAGTGTTGACAGAGGTCGGGGGATGACATTCTGACCAGAGATGTGTTCAGTTTCAGAACTACCAAGAAGTCAGGGCAAATGTCACAGAAAGGTGAGGCATACGGTGACATGTTTCAGAAAATTATGAAAAAATGTCTCATATGGTAGAGGATTTTATGAGATTCACTGTAATTTTTGCTGTGATTGCGTAGCTGTATTTTTGAAGCACTGAAGTGCACCATATAAAAGTTATAATTTGTAGATTGATGAACCTGACAATACTGAAGACATGACATTGCCTGATAATGCCTCTTGAAGTCATGTATTTGAAAATATAAAAATGTTGTCAAAATTCATCCATTTTGGGCTGTTGACCAAGAGGCCAAAAAAAAATTACTTCTTTGTGGAGGTAACTTAGTTGAAATTAGAGTTTTCTTAAAACTGTAAGACTGATTTAGAAATAAATACATACTTTAATGAGTACACAATCACATTATATTTCATTTTCTAATATGTTGAACTAAGATAGGAATATTAGACAATGGAGGACAGTATGTGTACCTGTAAGTACAACTCACTGAAAAATTCTAAATCATTGGAATAACTGCTAGATATTTTCATAATTGATAATTTTCTTTCTATTATGTTCAGCCTTAGAGGTTTCAACGCCAAAAACCACACCATTAAAGCAATCAGGGAAGGGGATAAGAACGCCAAAATCTTCCACTAAATCCCAGAAGACACCAAAATCTGGTAGGTTAGAAGGATAAAAATGTGGCAGGAAATGAAGATCAGTATTTTAGATGTCTTTATATTAATATCTTTATGAATGATTTGTATGGTAGCAAATGAATGTCAGCATTGTATAAGCATATTTTGATATGCTTATGTTCAAGTTCAAATAGTTTAAAGGCCATATTCATATGCAATACAAAGATAAAATAGGACTTGACAGTTGAAGTCATATTTGAACCCAGCTCTAAGATGGACTTACAGTCATTAAAAAAATTTTTTATTTGCCCTAGTATCATTTGAGTTATTTCTGTGATGTTCAAATACAGCTGAAATATTTGTAACATTTAAAATATATACCTAGAGATGTTATGTGACCGTGGTGATATAAATACAAGTACTTTCTCTCAGTATGTATGTTACATGATACCCTGCCCACCTTTTGCTGACACTTGAAGTGTTCTGGCATATATTGCTCGGGTGACAGTTTATTAACTGGCACTTAAAATATGTTTTATTTGCTTAGGTAAAAAATCCACAGACTGCACTGAGAATAAAGACACTGTGATCAGCACCCCAAGAACAAAGAGACAAGTCCGCAAGCTGGAGATCACAACACCATACAGACTAAAGAAGAGAAATGCAGCAGGTGAGATAAGGAACATTCACATTGGCCAGCAAATTTGGCCAAACTGTGATTCAAGACAGAACAGGATATGTTTTCTATAAATTTCTGATTATAATAGCATTGAAGTTGCTGTATTTGTTTGCATTTTAATTGGTGTGAAATTCTGATGGGTCAAGAGTTTGACAGATGTGTATGTGTGCATGTGCATTATTGAGAGAGTTATTATAATATTAAGTTATGGACCATGCCAGGGGTGGATCCAGAGATATTTTCTGACAGTCTTCCAAATTATCTTTGTAGATCCATCCTCCACTTTAGACTGCTTTCTGACAGAAAAAAATTATATACCCGTCAATGTAAACTTCAAAATCTGACCGTCTTCCGGAAGACCCAGAAGACGGCCTCAATCCGCTCTTGCATGCCATGCACATGTGCATGCATGTTGTGAGTGTCTTATTTGTAATCGTAACTTTTTATTCATATTTCATTCTCTATATGTAAAGTTGCCACAGAAGAGCAGTCATCTTCTGACAGTGATGTGTCCTCAGATGATGAGATCAACAGTGAAACCAGCAGCAGAGCTGAAGATGGCAGCACTGATATACCTGCAGCACCACCAACTGAAGGTGGCAGCACTGCACAGTCGTCCAGTGTGAAGTCTATTACTAATGGTGTAGCAACTGGGAAATCTGTGTCTTCAAATGGGGCAAGGTCATCAAAGTCTCGGAGATCCAGAGCAGAACCTACTATTGTAAGTGTATATTTTTGAACATGTTCTAAAGTCATTTTTTTTTTATGTCAGCATATCCTGCAAAACAATAAATTTTATCTTTCTCAGTTTAGACCTTAAAATGATGAAAAACCCTCATATAAAAGGGCCAGATTTCAATATTTCCTTCTCTGGTCAGATGTTTAGGACCAAATTTACTTAATTAAAAATGGTATAAAACATAGAATCCAAGTGCAGGGGCAAGTTGAGCAATGATGTGCATGCAGGACAAAATTGCTGTTTTTTCCTGTCTGAATGAGGAAAATACAATTGGGCTCGAAAATCCTAGATTTTTTAAAAGAACTTTAAAGTGATTTAGAAATTCTCATTGGTTTTGGTGTGCAAATGCATAGCACAAGCTTTATTTAAACAGACTTCTTCGTGTGTTAATAGAACGGCTTTCTTTTAAAGCACCACCAAGCTGAAGACTACTTTGTGGAGCATGGTCAGCAGCCGGTCACCTCGGACCACACCCTGTCCAGACTAGACACGCCCCGGCTCGACCAGGAGGCTGTGGCGGCCATGCTGCATGACATACCTACAGCTTACAGCCATGAGCGGCAGAGTTTGTATGAAGAACACATTGAATTGTTTCATAGGTGGATGTTCCAGTTACAGTAAGTAAAAAGTTTTAAGGAATTGTTAATTTTGAAATTCTTTGACATAATTTTAAAATCCACTTGATCAAGGGGCTGTAGTGCATATTATACAAATTATGTGGAAGGGTGCCTAAAAAGCAATGAACACATTTTTTGTTAAAGAAGAAAGCTTATAATAATGTTTATTTCATGTGCAGATTTGAAAAAATATTTTTAGTGTGTTCCTTTTAGTCTTTAAAGAAAGATGGTAATGTTATGTCAATAAACAAAAAAAAGATTAAAGATTGAGAGAATGTTTTATAATTTTGACTTCAGTGGAAAAGAAATTTATTGTGTGGTCATGTATTTTTGTTTATGTACCTGTGTTTTTCTAGCAATGGGTTTAACCTACTTCTCCATGGGTTGGGCTCCAAGAGACAGCTTCTGGAAACTTTCTGTAAATCCATGCTCTCTGAGTTCACACATGTAGTTGTCAATGGATATTTTCCTAGCATCACTGTGAAAAATGTGAGTATTTTCATTTTAATCAAATGCTGTCACATATAGAAATGCTGTCATACCTAACACATTGTCACATCAATCACTGGAATACTGGAACACTTATTTTTATGGAAATACTATATTTGAAAGATATCTAATTGGAACATATTTTTTTCTTGTCTGCTTTAGATTTTAAATACCATAACAGATGAAGTATTAGACCACAAGGGTAATTTTAGAAGCCCAATGGATCAACTTGACTTTATTAAAGAAAACATGGAGACTCAAGGTATATATTTAAAAAAGCACTGATTTAAGCAGACAATAAAGGCATTTTTGGTAGATAAATTCATTTTTCTATTTTCTAAATTGTTGGTGTAATTGGTTGGTTTGCTTTTAACTTTTTTGAAAAAATTTATATGGCTCAGTATTTATGTATTGCATAATACATGCTAGGCATTTATTTTGGATATATACAGTTAAATTCTTTTCCATCCACTGAATAAAAATTAAAAATATTTCATTTTACTTTTGCCAATGTGGGATTGAAAACTTACAAGAATGTTTCCTAGACTAATTTAAAAAGAAAAGTGAAGCTTAAAAACCAGCCCATTTGAATTATTTGTTTTTCTTTTCTGATTTGTTTCAGCTGATGAAGATGTCTTCCTCATATTACACAACATAGATGGGCCCATGTTGAGATCCGAGAAGGCACAGTCCGTCCTGAGTCTACTGGCTCAAGTCAGGGGACTTTACATTATAGCCTCTATTGACCATATTAATGCACCTCTCAGTGAGTATATTGGCCCTGAAAAAGATGACTGTTATTGCGAAAAGTTACATCATATATTTAACATAGTGTAGGTGTGTGATTTTTTTCTGTTATCTGTTTATTTCTTGCTGCCTTATTTTACAACAGAAAATTTGCCAAAGTAAACATAGTTTTTAATTTAATACTCGTAATGCTTTGAGGTATGTTGTCTGGAAAACTGCACGTTTTTTAAAAAGTCCATTAGTATTTAAAATATATACAAAGTTCATGTGAAAGAAAAAAAGAAATAATATGATTTCTTATAACTGTTTTGAAATGGTCTTTGTTGATAATTTATACTTATAATCACAGTGTGGGACCAGACCAAAGTCAGTCGGTTCAACTGGTTATGGTATGACACCACCACTTATCTTCCCTATGTGGAGGAGACATCGTATGAAAACTCGTTACTGGTGCAGCAGTCAGGTGCTCTTGCTCTGAGCTCGTTAACCAACGTGATGCAGAGCTTGACTCCCAATGCCAAGAAGATTTTCATGATTGTTGTTCAGTATCAGCTTGACAGCCAGGACAACCCTGCTTACATAGGTATCTTTCAAATGGAAAAAAAAAAAAAAAAAAAAATTAACATTATATTGAAGGTACTATCACACTCTTGCCTATAGCACTAACATATTAGAAGGAAATATTCATATGCAGACAAACACAAGGGATTCAATACTTACATTTTATATGATCCGAGTGTGCAGGTAAACAAAGATGTATGTTAATATATGCTAGGGGAGATTAAACATTTTGAGCATGTTAATAAACAATTTTATACACTCCTTCTATGTCCTTTCTCATACCCTGGATATAAAGGGCAATTTCATTTGCTCACAGTAGATTTCACATGTAATACTCATATGTGCCTCTATATGCTAGAGTGTGACAGAGCCTGCTTAGGAGAACAGTCAGGATGTATGGAGTCCAGTTATATTTATCTGTCTTTCTTGAATTTATTGCTCTTGTACCATATTTTCCTGTCACAGTTAGGAAATGATCTTGTAATTATGGTTAAGGAAGCATAACATTGATTAAAAATAATTGGAATTTAATTAAATGGAAAACGAAGAATATAATATATTTATCTGTCTTTCTTGAATTTATTACTCTTGTACCATATTTTCCTGTCACAGTTAGGAAATGTTCTTGTAATTATGGTTAAGGAAGCATAACATTGATTAAAAATAATTGGAATTTAATTAAATGAAAAATGAAGAATTATCAACACCCAACTTTTCATTTTAAAAAGTTGGAAATGTTTGTGTTTGCTACTAGTATTTACTTCATACCTCATGTAATTATCCACTTCCATGCAATTAAAAAATGATTTTATCAGAATATGATAACATTTCTAAAGATAGCAATGTCAAAAGATGAAAGTGTATTGAAACCATATGCCTTGACCGTTATTTTGCTGCTTTTTTATAGGTATTTCCTTTCAAGATTTGTATCAGAAGTGCCGAGAGGCATTCCTCGTCAATAGTGATCTCACTTTAAAAGCACAACTTACAGAATTCAGAGACCATAAGTTGATCAAATCAAGAAAAGTAAGGACTGTTCTGTTTTAATTTTGAAAGAAAAGAAACAAGTAGAATTTCCATCATTTGCATGAAAGACTGTTGTATTTATAATAGGCATCTTACCGGTTTTCCAGATACATCACTATGATCACACATTTTACATCACCATGATCACATGACATATTACCATGATCACATGACACATCTCCATGATCATGACATTTTATGATCACATGACATATAATATGATCACATGAAAAAAACTTGATCATGTGATGATGACATTTCCCTGAAATGGCATAATGCCTTGATTTTTGTGTTACAATTAATAATAATAATAATAATAATAATATTTATTTCTTAAAACCGCACTACACTAGCGTCTCAGTGCTGTTTACAGGTAAAATTATTAGGATTACAACTTATTATATATATAATAAAAGCTAAGGTAAAAAAAAAAAAAAAAAAAATTAACATGAAAGGTTGCTATCAGTAATTTGTGTTAAACATTTTAAGATAACTAGTTACTGATCACTTTGCAGTAAATGTGTTCCTGTTATATATTTCTAGGGTATTGATGGTATTGAGCACCTCTTCATACCACTTGATGCTGCCACATTAACTGACTTCACTGAACAGCTGGAAGAGTCTTGACGATACAATGGACTTCCTAGCAGCTGCATTGTTCACTGTTTTTTCATAATTTTAATTATGACCCTTAGCTATTAATTAAAACCCTTTACAAACATGTTATATATGTCATTGGTGAAACCTAAGGACATGGCATGCATGCCACCCAAATATCTCTTCTGATTATTTTTTTTTACTGGCAAATGTGTCCAGTGAATTACTTTTGTAGTATCTTGTGGTACCTTGTCTTATTTATCTTTTCCAGACAGTTTGTGGTACATTTATTATGCAATTTCTGCACTGTAGTAAGCATAAAATAATAAGTTGCCAGTGATAATGTATAAGTATTGGAACATTGAGGGACCTCTCACCTTTTAGCATGTCAATTGGTCCCAATTGGTCATCAATTTCAAATGCATCCCTAGGCTAGAAGAATGAGAGGGAGGGGGGAGGTTTTTGTAACTGCTAATTTTATCCCTCATTCGCCCAGTGACCTGCGTTGACAGTGCAGGGCATTAAGAGCCTTTATCAGAAAATCATCCATTGCTTTTGCAGCAAATGATAGGAAATCTCTTCATTGGCAAGTTATTTAAAGATATAACTGCTGCAGACTTTTTTATTGAAATTGAATATTAATGGAATTACGTTTTTGTTTTGAAATACCGTGATCCTAAATTCATGGTTGAATTTCTTTGCATCAGGAAGTCATCATTTTTGTTAAAGGTACAGAGGTCAAAGATGTAACACTATTTTCATAAGAGTATATATTTTTGAAATAAAAATCCCAAAGAAGAATTACTGTTGGCATTTCTCTTTATATTTTTTCTGTGAAAAGTGTGAAATGGCTGCAATTATCAAACGACTTACAGAATTATGTCTCTCTAATTTAAAGAAATTATTTCAGATAAACTTATTCTAAGTGGATGCATTAGAATAGAATAGAATGTACAAAAAACATGAAGTTTGTCGTGTTGGATTTGGCATGTTGTGGGCTGCTCTAATTTTGAATTTAAACTGAATCAATATAAAAGAACATAACTACAAATAAAAGTACATGTATTACAACATAAGAGCCTTGCAAAAGAGTTAACCAAGTATTAATTTATGGGTTACTATAGCACAGTTTCATCAGATTTAAGTATTATTTGGAAACCTCCATATTAGTGTGGATGTATCAAAAGTTTTGTATGGGACAAACTGAGGACTTGTGTGTAAGACAGATGTGACAAGCATTACACCAGGGAGCCCTGGACTCGATAATACACAGGGATAGGTCATGAAATATCAATACTGGAACCATTTTTCTAGCAACAATTAATGTACCATTTTAACCATTTTTCCTACAGGTTTTGATAACTGCAAATGACCAAACACAACTGACATCATAACAATCCAAAATAACAACCTTTCATTTTTATACCAGAACTTCAAAAAAACTGCCATATCCGGACCATTGCACACTTTAAGAAATTTTTTCTTTTGAGAAATGATCACAAGATTGGAAGACAAGCTTGTGAAAGATTCCAAACTCTTAACAGTCAACAATTTATTTTTAGATACTTTTATTTGTACCAATTCCTGAGTTTGACAAGGCAACGATACAGCACGTATCAACACCATATGAAAATCACAGAACATATCAATTTAAATAACTGTCAAAATATTTTTTGAACCACCATAACTGCTTGCACCTATTACACACAAAAGAAAAAAAAGTGCTGCTGCTCTGTATGTGCCACCTCATGGTTTTACATCAATGTTTCACATAAGAAAAAATACTAAAAAGAGAACATCCAAGTTTTATCTTGGTGAGGAATGACAACATTCTGAAGTCCAGTTGAATAACAGCTGACTGATTTGGAAATGCTTACAATCTACATTTTTTTGATTATCTTGAGCTCAAAATTCCTAATTTTGTTGAGGTTTCACAATTTTGGGAAAAAAAGCAAAACTGTATTGGCAAATAGAACTACAATGCTACACAGGAGAACTCCCCAAGTAATTACTGCTAATCTTACCTTCAAGCCTTATTCAAACTACAACTGAAATCCAAATGGAACATTAACCGATGGACCCATTGAATACTAGAGGATCAGAGAGGCGATACCNATTAAATTTTGCTTTAATTACCTGCTATTTTAAAATAAAATGACCACAACTGTCTGGAGACATTCAATTTAAAAGTTCAGGGAATCATGGGAGTCTGCTCGTGCTTGACTGACACATTCCTGCAAATCATCCTCATTGGATGATACAAACTAGGCCATAATTAAAGCTTTTTCTACTACATGTATATCTGTTTTAACAGATAAAATATCACCAATACATTTTGCAACACTATGTAGAAATGCATTCTGTACATATATTTTGATATCTAATAATATGACACACAAAAATAAAAAGATGTACGCACGACACCGCTATTTTGCCCACTTGTAATAGTTGAGTGCTATTCAAGTGAACTCTCTGTGCGATCTTCATACAGAATCCTCAACTCAATCAACTAGATTTCCCTCAAATTAACAAACTCATTGAATGGATATCGGATACTGTAAGTACATGTGCAGCAGTGGTAACATAAATATCAACACAATTTTGATTGTCATGAATTAACAATATCTGTATACTAAACACAAACACACAATATAACTAATTACCTTACAGCATGCCATTCACCAGCATAGTAATAAATGCACAGTAACACTTCTAACACAGCTAAACATGAATTGATCCACTAATACATTTACTAATATGTACATGGATTCGTAATAGATCATTATAGATTTGAGCAAGACACGCCCACCTTCACTTTACTGATATGATTATGCTTAGGCGTGTAGATAATACTTAATATAATATGGCCTGGCAAGCTTTTTATCATGTTTTGTCCATATATCACAAAATCCTGGCATTCGACAAAAAGAGAAAAAGCTGGCACCGGCTAGATATTCTGAGCAAATGATTTATGTAAAAAAGAAAAAGAGAAAAAAGGTAATACTGCTCCCATATAATACTGACTAGTTTCTTTTTAAATGAGATTTCTTACATTTGACTCTTAGTCAAAATGGCTTTGAAATTGAATAAAAAAAGTAATTCAGGCAATCTCAAAGTTGGCAAGGCTATAAACTCTTGATGTAAAATATTCCAACTCCCTGATAATAACAGGTATGTACGTACATGTCAGTTTCTTGAATGTATCACATGTATGTGACAAAGTAACTAATGACTAATTCTTTCTGGACTTTATGGATATGTCACTGACAAAACAATTACCTACATTCAGACAGAAAATTATAACAATATCATTTGCATTCACAAACGTAATTAGACTGTTCAAATCCCATATAACCACTATGAAATTGTACGTTTAATAATTTTAGTCCCCCTCCCAATATCAGTTTCTCTGAAAATCCCACCATTATTTTACAAGAAAAATGTATAAGTGACTTGGTATTGTGTATTGCAATGTGATAGTATCTACCACTTCTTAAACCCACCAGATAAATCGTCACAACTACCTTAATAAATAAATAAATGGGTGATTATGTTTGAAAATTTTGAGGTAGATGAAAAAATGGCCAACTATATACCCCATACATTGAGCAGTCCTATGTACAATTTACTAGCAACATTAATATGCCATTGTAAATTATATTTAACATTTAGAAACCTGGTTTGAATCACCCTTATTTATTCCAATGACTGTCACTATATTTCTATATAGTTTTTGAAACTGACTAGAGTAAAACTTTTGCTGCCTCCTTCACACAACCCTGAATCAACAGATTTTGTAATCAAAAACAAGTTTCCTGTTAACTGTATAACAAACATTAAATCAGTAACAACTTTTTCAACATTTGAAATAAAACAACATTTAATTTCTGTGCTAGTTACAATTTTTTTGATTGCATATTGACATTGCTACCCTATACACAAAAGGACAATAACAGGGAAAAAAATTAGGTAGAGTGCCTTTTTAATGTACTAATTGAGCAAGGGTTGCAATCTAATTGTACCACCCATGTTCTATTGGCTCTATTCTAACAGTCACATGTAATCACATTTTTTAACTAAACATACTGCACAGTGACAAAACTTTACTGAGCTTTTAAGTCATCAGAAGTGTTGTCCACCCAGAGCAAGTTTTCTGGAATGATCACCATAAATACTCGGAATGGGGCCATAAGGGTGTGACAGTCCCATTGGAAAAGCTTGATAGGGATTTGTAAAACCAGGAATGTGAATGCCGAGAGGGGAAGTGTTTTTACTACTGGCGGCGCTTGCTTCAATCATGCCGTTCACATAAACTGGAGGTAATGGAAACATTGTCCCATGTCCTGCCGATGAACTAGCCAATAGGGGTCTAAATGCAACAGGCATGGAGTACTGCTCTCTTGTCATGGAGGAAGAAACAGTTACTGATGATGAAGGCGGACTTGATGTTGCCGGTGCTGTTTCCTCTCTCTTCACATCCTTCCTACCAAGAATATCATCGATCGCGAAAGATTTTGGCGATGCTCTTTTGACCACTGGGGGGGAGCGTACCATAGGTCCTGGCATGCTCAGTAGCCCTGGAGGTAATGGCTGAAGTACAGGTGGAGGTAAACGTCCAATAGGTGGCGACACAGCAGGATGGAGATGCTGCACTGTGCCAGGAGGAGCCGGGGGAGTTGGTAGACTGCTACTGGTGAGACTGCTGTGACTGAGACTGTGGTTGAGACAGGCCTGGCAGTAGCCATGGTACAACCTCTGAGCACTAACAAGGGAGGCCCGGCCACATTTAATACAATGCTCTTGAGACTCTCCTGAAAAAAAAATGAACCCAAATAAAAGCCTGACTTACTTAGTAACTTCTACACATTTCTCCATATTTTCTTTAAAACTGCATTTAAATGGAAAATTCGAGGAAAATAATTTAGGTAAAAAGTCTGCCTCTTCAGCAAAACCCTTCTCAAACCATTATTATGCTTGAATTATTGCATTATGCATTCATCCGCTCACCTTCATGTGTTTTGAAGTGTGTCTTTAGGTTACACTGCAGAGCAAACCTTTTCCCACATAAATGGCACTCATGAGGCTTGTCACCTAAAATAAATGAGAAGCATTTGACTTTAAAATGTTCTGACAGTAAAGAAACTTGCCTTTACCAATGTCATAATCTTCAAAATGTTATTTTTCTGTTTAATGACAAAACTCCTTCCACAGCAACAGAACAAGAAGAGAGAGAGAGAGAGAGAGAGAGAGAGAGTGTCCCTATAAAGTGACAAGTTTTCCAATAAAAAGTAAATTAATAAATAAATTAAAAACTATGAGGATCTTAATAGCTTATTCAAGTAAATTTTGACAAAATACCTTTTCACTCATTTTTTTCAATTACATCTAAAATTAAAACATAATATTTAAAGCATATGTGAATGAGACTTCAGCCAAGTTAACCTACCAGTATGAAGCATCAGGTGGTTCTTAAGATTGGTTTGCTTGCTGAACCCTCTGTTACAGATGTCACATTTGAATGGCCAGGAGCCATTGTGTACATACATGTGACTTTTCAGGTCGCCAGGAGTTGGAAACGATTTAGAACACAAGGAGCATTTGTGAGGTTTCTCCTGGAATTGCGTCAACAAAAGAATAAATATTCATCTTTCAAAGATGAAATATGCAGCTTTAAAGTAAATTACCAATGAAACGAGTCAACAAAGCAATTAACTAATATTAATGAAAACAAACTCTCTCCCTCTCAATAATATTTTTATTATTTTATTTGGTACAAATGCATTTTTATAATGAATTCATACATATTCTACAATTACAGTATTAAGACTATAATAGCTATTTCAAAATAATTTTACTATTTCAAAATAAGTTAATATACCACTGGAAATGTTCATCCTACCTTATTATGCGTCATTCTGTGGTAGTATAGGTTGGAGCTGGCAGTGAATCTCTTTCCACAGGTCTTACACTCATGAGGCTTCTCTCCTGAGTGTATCCTACGATGTGTATTAAGTGAACTGGAGGTAGAAAATGCCTTGCCGCAGATGTCACACGCATGAGGTTTTTCTCCTAGAAAATATTTCAATATAATAGTTTTTTTTTTTATCTGTAACAGTTAATTTTTCAACATGAGGATTTCACCTCAATTTCTTTCACTTGTTTCGTTTTAAAAAAGTTAGCTATCTAAATTAAGATTTTTCTTTTCCTTTTTACATCTAAACATATGAACCATTTTCTCTTTAATAATTCTAATCTTAAATTATAAAATTTATAATAATAAAAAATAATTTAGTAATATTCCCAACAATAACATGGGTTTCACCTGACAGAGATGAAAACTGAAGAATATTTACAAACCTGTGTGTGTCCTCATGTGTCTTCTTAATAAAGAGGGACGATCAAATTTTTTCCCACACACCTCGCAGGGTAGCCAGGTGCGTTCTCGGTTTCTCTTCACTGGCTGACCATTGCCAGGGAACTCAAAAGCTCCCTCCTGGAGATTGAAATTACTGAGTTAGTAGGAACTTTATGAAATAGTGCTCCAAATATTCCTTTTTAAATAATTAATTAAAAGACCCAAATGTAAAACTGCAAGATCATTTGCAGAAAGCAGGTAAGAATCACATCCAAGCACAATCCACAACTTGTCACCTCTACCACAATCACCCAGATGCCACCTTTCATTAACATCTCAACAAGTACACTACGGTAATGTGCCAAGCATTTCGACGGGCCCAGTCAATCCGACCACAAAAATTATTTTATAAAATTAATTTTTCTGAGCTCAAACAATTAGTCCATACGTCAAAATCATGGGACAGAATTTTTTTCTTGTTCCGATTGTTCGACCACATCGTCGACAAGACTCGGTAAATTTTCAAGCCAGTGAAATAGATGCTGCATGCCTTGGTCCTTTGTCAATTGTTGTCCTTTCAATAGCTCTCGTCAATGAGGAAGAAACAATTAATTGAAGATCTAATCTGGAAGCATGACGTACCTGTCTTTTCCTTTGCCCCCGATGACAATGATAGTGCTTATAGACATACAAATTTTGCTAATTAAGCAGACTTGCCCTCGCTGACTGATTCATCACGCCCGTAACTGGGGAGGGGGGGGGTTAAAAAAAGGTCTATTCTGGATGAAACCAAATATCGACAGTGGGTAGAATACGTTGTAAACACCTTCATATAGACCATATATCGCGTTTGCTAACAATAAAAAGTTTGGGAAGAATAAGCAATTTATCTTCAAATTCGATTGAAATATATATGCAGATGGGGAAACGTTCTTGAAGTCAACACCGCAAGATCTTACATTTACTACAATCGACCAAAAGATCAGCGGGATCGACCGCCCAGACTTCTTGGCGCCAAATACCACGCGCTGTCAAAATCTGACGAACACGTGTCGCTGTATTTTAATCAATTCGACCAAACTGACATTTCCATGAAATTAATTAATTAATCTTGGTCGAATTGTTTGGCATATTACCGTACCACTATTAGTATTTTACAACACATTTTCAAAATATTTAAGTTTTTATAGTTTTTGTCAAACTTTCTTATATAAAGCTTAAGCTTCAGTTGTAAATAAATGCAAACCTCATTGCAACTATTTAGATTCAAAATTATTTGAAAATCATGATTTTCAAAATATGCCAAGCTCAATGTTAAAAATTCATTTAAGACGTTACCTCCATTCCAGGACTCCTGTCATCCTCTGATATCGCAGTATCACTGTACGTGGACCTTGTCTCTTCATCTTTATCAGAATTTGGCGGGGTTATCAAGCTACGGACACCATGAGAATAAAGACGAGATGGAATGGATGACAAGTTGTTCTTCTCATATGTTAAATTTGTTTCTGTCTTGGTTTCTGGTGTTTCTGACTGCTGTGCATTTCTCATCTCCATTTCAATTCCTGAAAAAAAATTATTAATACATGAATCATCAAAATTTTTAAAATCAATTGGGGCTTTTCAGTCGTGCTTATTTTTTATTTTGATGGGCAAAATAGCACCTGATTTATCATTTAAAAACAGGTTTCAGTTGGGTTTATATATATGCTATATCATTATACATAACATGTAAAACTTTTAACCCCAATAAAATTTAACTGTAAATAGTTTTTCATGATCTCAATTTATATGGACAAATTAGTTAGAGACAGACCCAGTTTATGATGTAAAGAAAAAAGTTAAGAATGAAAAAGAGGAGTGAAAATAAGATTATTTTTTTTCAATAGTTTTCATCAATGATCCCTTCTAAAAAATCTAATGATGTATCTCATTTCACAGATATAAATAAATATAAAAATAATGGAAAGTGAAAGAAAACCTAAACTCCATTTTTTATTATCAAATATTGGTTAATTTACTGATAGTGATATTTTAGAAAATGATTTACAAATTGTGCATTCAAATACCTAAGTTATGGCAGGGAGAAAAATGAAATCTATACATTACGAGAGGAAGAAAGAGAACAAAATATTGACTAAGAAATCTTTTTATGCAAAACTCAAAATATAATCTCATGCCATGATGCCTCACCTTGTTTATATTCCGACTTAACATTTAATATCTTTATCACGCATTCCCTCTCCTGTTGTACACTGTCCGTATTATGCATTTGTGTATCCATCATTTTGTTATCAGTACCTTCAAGATGTGCCACAAGTTTCTGTCCTTGTTTTATGTGCTTTGTTGTCTTGTATAGCACTTTCTCCTGTTCTTTGTAAGCAACTGTGTTTATGCACTCTGGATCTGTTGAGGTATCCAGAAATCTTATCCAGTTGCAATGCCTGACTTTCTCAAGGCCCATATGAGCTATTTCATCATGGCAGCCATATGTAAACCGCAGCTAAAACAAGAAAAAAAAAATAGTGACTTTGAAATAAGAATTCCAGCAGAAAGATGGATAAACCTTAGGCACCATAATAATCTAAATCTGGTAAAATTTGTGCTCTAGTTTTAGATGGTGCTCCCATTTTGAAAATTAACCTGGTAAAAAAGATGACATGAATAATGTTTCACAAGTAGCCCTTCATTTTCAAGTTGTTAAAAAATATGTAACTGTATCTTTTACTGGTATTATAAAAATATAACTGTTTTACACATTACAAATATTACAAAAAAAAAAAAAATTCATTTCAAATGCTTTTCAAAGTATGTTTCACCAGAGAAGATAAAATTTCTGCTGAATAGAAATTTAATTTGCTTGCTCTCTGTGCACCATTGGCATGTATTAGTAATAAAGTACATATTAAAGTTTTATCTCAAAATGTTATCTGCCAATTCCCTGATCAATTAAAGCGATGATGTGATACTAAGCCAACATACCATATTGTTAAAAATCTCGTTAATAAATCCACTTTCATAACCAGACTAAGATGCATTTTCGTAAGAAATGCAGCATTGTGAACTTTGCATGTGAATCCTAGTGATCCTGCTTTGCTTGAACAGATACTATGCCTTCATGTGCTCAAATTTCGTTTGATGCGTTTTCCTCTCCATTTTCAAAAAAAGTCCTTTTAGTTCTATATTAATTCAATATGTCATTTTAGAGTCTATTAAGTCATATCACTGTAGCTTCAGTGGAGTGCTTAATATCAGAAGAAAAAAACTCTGGACTAAATATCCACCAGTTTCGAAGGTTTCTCTTCAAAAATCCATACTGAAATGAGCACTATGGCCAAGACTGCCCACTTCAACTGACAATATCACAGTCATTACATATAACTGATATAATTTTCTGTCAGTCAAAAATCAGGGGGAGGGCCTCAACAGCAGAACAATGATATCAGCCACTCATATCTGTTCTTCCATCTCCATCTAGGCTCTCCTAATTGTTCTTCCTTTATATGAATGCAGATGATAGAGGTGTCTGGCAAAATGGAGAGAGGCGGAAGGATTACTAGTATGCACCTGATAATACCAGTTATGTTGGACTTGTTCAAATTCCGTAAAAATTTAGATCAGAAATGGACAAAACTGTGTTGCTTGACTTCCACAGATGGATCACATTTCACAGTCACAGCTAGGACACCCATCAGACTCACTGCATTTCAAACAGCCAACTTCTAAAAAAAAATCCAGTTGGTTGATAACAAACAAGAAAATTTTGTCAATTGATTTTATGTCCAATTTATTCCAGAGTGTGAACAGGCCCTGATGTGGCCATATTGTGCAATATGCTGCCCAAGGGAAGACAGCCGTTGTTCTTATAATTGTGATAATTATCAGCAAACAGCCAACTGCCCCCTTTTTAGTCAAGGTGTTTACCACCGGTTGGTAATTTCTCTCTATCAGTGTCAGAAGCTCAACATAAGACATGCAATCAGGGAATCATTAAGGTTCATATTACCCAACGCTAACCAGCATTTAACATAAAAAAGACCATATTCTTTTCAACTGATCACTTTATTCTCTTTCAAATGCCATCCCTCGCAGGATGATTATGTCATCTAATATTTATATTTTTACTTTTCATATCAATTTAAACTTAAATAAGGTATAACTTTTTTCTTTCTCATGCACAGTGCTGCTATCTTAAAGCTAGCAATAAAATCAAATATTTCATGCTAACAGCTTTATTTTATTTTGCTAAAAGGTAGCAAACATATGTTAGGTGCTAAAATCAGCATAAGAGGATTTTTATTTACTTTAATAAGTAAAAATGCTACCAGTGGGCTGTACTTATTCATATCAAAATCCTCACCCCCACGCTAAAAAAATCCTTTTTACCCCTAAGAATACCCATTCAGATAGCTGTTTAGTACCACTCCCTGAGGGCACCTGTTACCTTAACTGTATCAGTTAGTGGGTGTGGTCAGTGCCATGGGGTATACCTCCTTGAGTTTATAATAAGGGGTGCACCCAATGTCCCTGTGTGTAAACTTGTTTTGTCAGTCTCTCACTTAGATAGTAGTTGAAAATTTGTTCTATATTATTATTTTTAATTGTTAAATCTATAAAAAGGTGGAATACCAAATTCAATCATCTACAGCACAAATTTCTTTTTATAAGTAAAATTTTCGGCACATCTGTTTCACATGTTTGAGCACTTTTAAATTTCTATCAATTTATTTGGAAGTGGCTATTCAAGTTTATTTGCCTAGAAAGTGGAAAAAATGGGACAAGAACTGTTACAAAAGTTGCTGAGCAGGACCTCTTTCAATAGAGCTTGAATTAGTCACCCCTGGATCACTATACAATGCACAACTTGGCCTACAAGGCGTTACCGTTCACACCCCAAAGAGACTAGTGTGAAAGTTCAACAGGTTTTATATTTTGCAGGTAAATTAAACTGAGAATAAAATGTATAATCTTGCACAGCCTACCCCCCTCAATTAGGCCCTGGATGGGTGTTAATTGAACTCCAAAATTACAGCCTCTCTCATGATTTGCACCAGGCAGCTTTCACCAG
Organism: Lingula anatina; assembly: GCF_001039355.2. The sequence continues at coordinate 232,571 of NW_019773981.1, forward strand.
AGGGAGTCCACAGCTTTTGAGAAATCCATAAATCATGAACAATACTGATTATACAGAACAAGGAAAACCAGCATCTACCTCAGGGTGGATATGATACAAGCTTTCTTAATTATGAAGACCTGCTCTTTGACAAAAGAGTACCTGGTATTGCCATGGGTGCAGTTGGCTGATGTTTGCATGATGCTTCTTTCATAATCACAAGGCATAAGTCATGCAATGTTATCATCATCAGGCGCACTTGTTGACTTTTCACATGAAAGTTTTCTGAATTTACTTTCTTTAATTTTTTCTGCTTTTTTTACTTTCCTTATTTGAAGTACTCACTCATGCTAAAGATAACCACTTACCAAAAAGTAAACAGTGAAAACAACATTTCTTTACAGAACACTACCATTACTATTAGTAGGCATCTAAGTGCAACATTTGACTGCTCTATTTTTTTTTTCTATTTTTTCTATTTTTGAAGAGGGTTGGGGAGAGATGCAATTCAAATTATTTTCAGATGTTATTCTATTATCCATACCATGCTGAAGAACAGACTTCCCCGATATTTATGCTGTAATGTTGACAACAATGTACATGATGTATCTAGTGATAATTGCAAATTGATCATTCTTCATCACTTGTGGGCTAATATTAGATCCAAGACGCATGGTCCACAACACAAACTGATAATTATATTAGGGAGCATACACGAAAGTCATATATTGAAAATAAAATCATTTCTCAAGCAGTTTCAACAGTATATCAGAAGTTAGGATCTCTTTGGTTATCAAACAAAGAGTAAGTTAATCCAAGAAAAATTATCAATGATATTTCCTTGCATTTTAGATATGTGAACAAGGGGTAAAAAAGATTCTTTTATTTTTGAAACCAGACAAATGATAGTTTTTCATATAAAAATTCTTTAAAAAGATAAGACTGAAGAAGCAAATTCACGCCACTTTACTCTTTTCTTTCTTTCTTACCATTCTTTTTTGTGTAGGTACACATATTTGTAAGCACATGCTGTTCCAAAAATTATGAACTAAAAATATATAAGAAATGAGAAAGTGATAGAAAATTAAGTAGTGATGTTTCCATGAATTTACTCTGCAAACTTTCAGTAAGTGTTTAAGAACATTAAACTTGTTTAAAGGATATCAAATCACAAATAAATGAACCAAAATATTAAAACAATTGTTGCTGAGCTATTTTTTTCTTTTCTTTTTATCTTTAATCTTTATTCCCTATTCTTTAAATCTGAAGAAAATAAGCAATTTATCTTTGAAGGAAGTTTTTGAACTTCTTTCTTTCTCCTTTCTTTGTGGGAGGTAATGGAAATACACTGTCATTTTGTTTTTAAAAGGGCTAAATGAGACCAATACAACCTCTTCGTAGATCTAAATTCCACCAACTTTAAAACCTCCACCAAAATACCCAACTTATTAGAAATTTCATACAAAATCTTTGTTTTTTTTTTTCAACTTTCTTTACCACATTCAAAAAGGGCAAAATCTTTTTAAAAGAGAAAAAAAAACCCTCCCTGTTAAATAACACAAAAACCAATGACTAACAATGAAATAATAATTAGCCCAAATTACCACCACCAGTTGACAAAATAATTTCATTTTCAAGCATATGCTCGCTGGTGATCAATATTCGTGGGATACAATTAAAGCAATCCCATCTTTCTGATCCAATATTGGAGTAGTTTAGGCTTTGGGAAAGTTACCGCAATTTCTCAGAGGTGCTAAACCACAGGATAATTTCTTGGTCTGTGGTTAGTTAATCTTGCACCAGTAGCACATGGTCTCTGGGTTTGAAACAATATCATTCCCACATCTCAGATCTTTACCATTTTTATCTTATTAAATTGCCTTTGCTTAAAACCTTGATTTTTTATTCTTATCAAAAAATAGCTATCATGGGCAAATTTTTACCATTTTCCTTTAACAAACTGCAGAAAATTTGAAAAAATAAAGAATTCATCATAATACGTTTTTTCTAAACTAAATGCCTTCAATGCAATTTTTAAAGACTTGTATCAGAGAAGTCTTCAGCATAACACTTTCTCTACTTTTTTATTCTCGTTCCTCTATATAATTTCTAACACAATTTTGAAACCCATAGTATAACTTCCTGATATCATTCTCTCATTTTCTAAAATTCTACCTAAAAATAAAGTTTTCAGCAGCAATCTCTGAAAATAAAAACATTATTTTGCCATCTCTGTCTTTCAGTTTTAAAACTTTTTTTGGAAACCAATAAAGCCATTTATTTTACCACCATAGTGCATCTGCTTGTCTTCTACAAGAAAACTTTCTCAAAAAAACAACTCCACTCTATTTCCCTACAACTAAAATTACATCATTTTGACCAAGATTGGTGAAGACAACCCATTTCATACTAGACAAAGGACACAGATTACCATTAACGATGGGATATTATAAGTGCTTTGCCATCACGACAACTTTCCTATGTGGTGGAGAAAAACCAGTAACTGCAATTGCAGCTTCCTTAATATGTCTTAAAATGCCTTAATGTCTCCAAAAGGATGCCTATTCTGACTTCTATTCGTCTGAGCAATTTTGTACCTTGAGATTATAGTCACAACATACGACATGGCATGTACAGAAATTGATACTGTTTAAATTGAGATCTTAAACATCGAAAATTTTACCTTTTGAAAATTTATATGGAAAAAACCTCTTATGTTCTCTGAATTTTTAAAATCTTCTCTCCATTCTTTTTAAATAAAAACAATCATGGAAATTACACACTAAAAGCTGTTATCGTGATTTTCATAAAATTATTAGATCCACCTAGCATTTTTCTTTTGCATTTGAAAAATACATGTCAGAAATGTAATTTACATCTTACAAAAAAAAAAGGGAATATATAAGCCTCTCGGTCTCCACCACTCCCCATTTCCTGAAATGAAAAAGTTCATTCAAGCCCTCATACTTACTTATTGAAGAAAAGAAAAGAAAAGACAGATAGAAGGTCCATATAAGTATTTTAAGACATTAACAATTACAATACAATTACCCCCCCAAATTTTTGTACGTGTGTGTGAGTGTGTGTGTGTGTGTGTGGGGGGGGGGGGGGGGGGGGGGGGAGGAGGTGGCTGAGTGAAAATCCCCCATTACTTTTCATTATATCCCCCCCCCTTCCTCCAGAGTCCACCAGTGTACCATTCACCCCTGGGTAACATATGGAAATTATGCCAGTGCAGCCTGTGGAGTTACATAACAAACCATAACCTATGTACTAGTTATTGGGAATTGTTTGGTGGCTTTCTCAGCAGCAATGCCAAACAGTTCTAAGAATGTTGCAACATTGATTTTCAATGCTACTTTGGTAGCCATCTTTGAGTAAATCACACAGAATAGATCACAAATTATATTGAATGTGGAATTACGAAAGCAGTGGAAAGTGTTTCTTCAACTGGCCTGTTTTTTCTGCAAACTCTTCCATACACCCCTCCCCAACTCTACAACCCCTTCCTGTGTCCATTCCCATTATTGATTTTCCTACTCACTTTGAAAGTTTTTCAATCTTTTCAATTTTTCATTGAAGCTTCAGACATCACAAGGATTCTAGATAACATATAATGAGCCTCCAGCATCCTGGCTTAGTTTCTATTTTCCATTTTAGCCAGTCACTTTTTAACCAGCCAGTTTAGTCTTTCTAAAATTGAAGAACAAGAATAATAAATATGTTCCCCCACAACAATAATTTGTAATTAAAATCTGACAATGGTTTTCTAAAAGTTTCAAAACTATGTTGCATTCATGTCTAAAAGTATACCTTTTACCAACTAAGATTTAAATACTTAAAAAAAAATTTTGATATTCAAATGTAAATTGAGTAATTATCACAAGTTTGATCTGATGCGACTGCAGTCCAAAACCTCCTACAGCCTTTTTTCTTCCCCATCTGCTGATAAATAAATAAATAAATAAGTTAATTTCTCTTGAAGACCATGCACAGTTAATTGTGTTGTGTAACTGCCTATGAGGGATTATATCATGCAGGGTAATACTGCAGGGATTAGCTGTCTTGACCAAAGCTGACCAAAGCTGACCACAGAGTACCCTCTTGGACAGTGGACCAGATGTGAAAATATTACGCACAGACGAAAACAACCTACTCAAACAAGCATACCTAGATAAATTACATTATTTCAATTTACTCACAACAAAAAGCCTGTCAAATCTGAACGATGATAACCTCTCATGGAGTGAAGGTATTATGAAACTCTTGTTTGAAAACGGATTTGGAGATGTATGGCTAAAACAGAATCCTGACATAAATTTCCTAAGTATGTTCAGAGAACGAATCATCAGTGGGTACATACAAAACGGGGTGTGACTGAAATGCGCAATACACTACAGCACAACACAGCGCAATACACTTGGTAACAAAAGTACAGTTGCAAGTAAACATGTAGGAAAGGGTAATCTCAAATAAAATAGGGTGATATAAAAGCAAAATATAGTACATAGTAATTAATATTGCTGATACAACTTGACAATTTTTTCAGTGTTTGGTCAGCTGCCATGTTGGTGAGTAGCTCTTCTTGGCCAGTAATATATGCAAGAAGAGCCACTCGCCAACATGGCTGCCAACCGGACAATATAAAAGTCTTGCTGATTTGTTAAGTTATATCAACGATATTAATTACCTAGTAATATAGGTTGTTTTTATATCACCCTACTTTGCTGGGAATGGTCATTTCTTTAGTGTAATTGCAACTGGATTTGATTTTTGTATTGCGCTGTGTTGCGCTGTATTGTGGTGTATTGCGCATTTCAGTCACACCATACAAAACGGGCACAGTGAGCTTGAGGACAAATCCAAATCCAGAGTATATTGCCAATTCAAAAATACATTCAAAAAAGAAAAATATCTAGACCTTCTTCACGATACTGATAAAAGAAAAAACCTAGCCGTTTTCGCACCAGTGGGCATAAACTCCACATTGAAACAGGCAGATACAATAACACTCCTCGGACCGACAGAATATGCCATTACTGCTCTAAAGACAAAATTGAAGACGAAAAACACTTTCTCACAACATGCCCCCTATACAACGACCTGCGGACAATGTTATATAAGGTATTTACAAAACACGATACACATTTTGGCCTAAAAACAACTGATGAAAAATTTACTATAATTATGAAATGTCAAGAAGAAGAAACCCTTATTGCACTAGCTCAGTTTCTCTCCTCAGCTTTTGCTAGGAGGGATCTACAAGACAGTGCTGCACTCATCGGCAATTGAGTAATAGTAGTAATAGTAGTGATAGAAACTTTTTTTTTTTTTAGTAAATAAGTAAATATTCTTACACATTGTGATTGTTTAATAACATATTCACAAAAAATTGTATTCATAGAACAAGTTGGTCCACGGACTAACAGACACGAGGACTAAATATGGCCAGCTAGCCCACTAAAAAGCAAGCCGACTATGTGCTCTGCTGGTGTCTCTGCCTACATACTTGCCATCGCTGCAGCGTCCCTGCAATTAAACTTCTGAGCTGAGATTTAATCTGTGGCACATGTGGTGGGGAGAATATCAGGGAATTAGAGGGCTTGCTTTTTAGTGGGGTCGGCCATATTTAGTACGCAGATCATCTGTTTTGAATGTGACGTACCATACATGTACCAGTTACTGGATTCAGTCTAAGGCCATATTCAGAACAGTGGATTAACAAGTCTGCAGATTAAATATGGCCAACCCACTTATCCATGGGGAATCTATTCAATGTTTATTAGTGGATTAGATGGCAAGTTTTTAAGTGGGTCACCATATTTGACCTGGGACTAATTAGTCCACTGTTCTGAATACGGCCTAACCTTTTTTCTTGCTTAGCCATTTGTCTGAAGGTACTAATTTTTTTCAGCCAAAAAAATTGCACTTTGGCAATTTGGCTAAAACATTAATTTTTCTTTTTACCAAATAATAACTGTATGTGATGCTTTACAAAAATATAAAAAGTCAAAATAGCTCACTGTTCTCAACAAAGGTTGTATTTGTGGAAATTTGAAGCTTTTGCCATATTAGTGAAAGCAGTATTTTTTTTTATATTTTTGCCAAATTGAAAGGTCATTGACCAATGGTGACTTGGCAATCAGTCATCAAGAGCCGAGATTTAAAGAACTCAATTTAGGCAATACAGACAACAGGAGTTCAGTTGGAGCTCAGATCTCAGATAGCTGCCATGAATTCCTGTCAGAAAAACTAATCAAATTTACTGCATCGATCTTGGCGTGAACCATCTTAACTGGCACAATTTTAAATCAAGAGGAATCCAAAAAGGGATATATAAAAAAATAACAGTGCCCTGTTCATAAAACTGACCTGAGAACCTACTTCAAATCTTTGAATGTTTCAATCTGGTCAGTGGTCATTCCCCACTGTAGAAGAGAGTACTGACCATATGTTAGGGGAACAAGTGCTCCTTAGGTGCAAGTCACCCACTCCATTGATTTCCACTGGTACCACAAACCAGGTGGTGGTTTCGTTTCTGCTCCACAAAAGCAAAATTGGCTTAAAAATCTGTTTGAAAAAGGACTGAAAGGATGGTAATGCTAAAATTCCAGGGTTACTCAATGGAAAGTTTTCCAAATTCTAACTTGATGCAAATTCAAATTTCACCCAATTTATTCAAAACACTACATCCAAATGGGTTCCTAACTATTCCATTTTTTTTCACATAATCTTCCACTCATTTCTCCTCAATTGCAAAATAAAATGTTAACCTTGAAACCCTCCTCCTTGCTCATTATGATGGTGCAAAATAAATTTACTTTACCAGCTTATGTATATAAAAAAAACTTACAAAAGGCACATCCACTGTTCTGATCTATTCCATGCTTTATGTTTCTTATGAACACTGCACATCTCAGAGTTCAAATAAGATCAAGTGAAATAGAGTACTGAGTTCAAAATGGTACACAGCAAACATTTTCTTCTTGATTTTTGCAAACGATTAGTGTATAGAAACATACTTCTATCTTGTGTTAAAACTTAATTTATTAAATTTAAGTATGTGAAAATCTTTAAAAAACAAGGAAAAACTTAGAATAAAAACTTACAACAAGAACTCACTCTACATTCTTCAGAGGTGGCCCAAGCAGCTGTATCTCAAGAAATGACCTGTAAACACTAGAATGATGGCCACATATCTTGATCTGGCTTACTCCTCTTCAAAAGAAAACACTGCCATGCAGGCAAAACTTCATTTTACCCTTACCCTCTCACCCCATCAAAGCATTTGGTAAACCATCAACTGTTAGTAATTACCAAGTGTGGATAATCCAGAGACCCCCTGCCTCAGAGAGAGAGGTGATTTATTAAAGATTAACTCCCCGGACATCATATTACTTCAGTTTCGGCTAAAGCTATTGGAGATCTTCTTGCTTTGAAGTTGTTAAATGGATTAGGTCTCAGGAATTTTAATCTTGGATATCATAGAACCTTTTTGTTTGTCCTCCTAACTCCATTTAGCTGTATCAATATCGCACTGCACTCTTTATTTATTTCTCTGATTTCATAACTTTCTTGAAAAGTTAATCCTAAAATTATACAAACAAATTTTGAGGAGTAGCTGGTTGTCTCCCTGCAGGTTATGCTTGTTTTGTCACATTTTCATATTGATGTGTCCTTACAACTGTTCCATAAACAGCTGCAACCAAATATTTAAGATCTAACTTCCCTTTACTGTTATTTAACGTGGTATAAATATATGTGTGATTTACTATAAAAAACTTTCCATAAATTCACAAAAAACTACTGATGACATAAAAATTACCTTTCAAGGTGCCTTTTTTTCTTATCATTTTTCAAACTGATTTTTCCATTCTGTGAATACTAAGATCTATACATCTAGGGTCATGCCAGTTGGGGAAAAATTTCCGCCCTCGTTCTTTCAATTACCATACTAATTAATGAACCTGTCCTAATTAGCAGCTTAATTCAGTACATGACCCCTGTACTGGTTATATAATTAATTGTGTGGTTATTATGTGGTTTTTGAGGTAACAAAGGGAGCTCTTAACATTAAAGAATTAAGCACTGCAATAATTCTACACATTGACCAAAAGTTGGTGGGGAAAGAGCATGATGAAGAGTAAGAAAAGATTCACATGAGTGATGAGTTTTAATAATATGGTGTTTAATTTTGGTAAAGAAGCTGGAAAAATTTGGGCCAAAAATTTGTTACATTTTGTTTTCAATATATAAAGTATTTATTCCCAAAGCAATGTTTTACTATACCATGGAGTCTATAGTTCAGATGTGCCCTAATTATAAATACCATAACAAATCAATTCAGAAATGCAGGCAAAGAGGGATCCCCTGTCAGACAACATTAAAATTTGCCACAAAAATAAAGAGTGAACTAGAAAATCTAGAATGTAAGAAAATTGTTATAATTTGAGTTGTCATAGGTTCTCGGAGCTTTACACAATGTATTTGTGAGAGAGACAGTGAAGGAGTGAGGGAGGAAAAGAGAGAGAGAGAGAGAGAGAGAGAGAAAGGGGGTGACTATTCAGTTATTCAGGGATTACCCTAGTTCTAAGGACAGCTGCCCGCTCCATACAACCAGACCAGCTTACCTCACCTGACCAAACACAAAGAGGCCCAGTATTGCTTAGGCCATAATGTTGCATCACCAGGTCTGACATTACCCTTGTCCGCAAAGTGAAACCCGTCTTCTCAAACACACAATTACACTAAAGGGCTGTGCCCAGATTATATTGAGAACACCCTTTATAATAGATTTGGGTTATTTCAGGTTATTCTGTGCCCTGCAGGTTGAGGTAATACCAGAGGGTATTTACACATACTATATGCAGTTACTCATGGGTCCTTACGTACTCATTTTCTTTGTCTTCCCAATGCTAAAATAATTTTGCTAATAAATTTCACTTGGAATTCTGAAAGACTGGACTGTTTTTAAAAGTGGAACTTTTGGGAGAAATTATTGTTACAGTCATAATGGTTGATAATATACATGTAACACCTTGTGAAACACACACACACACACACACAGAGAGAGAGAGAGAGAGAGAGAGAGAGAGAGATAAATGATCCGTACACACACTAAGAGAATTTAACGAAAATAAATGAACAAAAGCCTTAATTTTTGGCATAAAAACATGTACCTGACACTGAATTTTACTACATACAGCTATTCACACCCCACACAAAAATATATACACTCTTTAAATAAATACACAGGGCTCCTGCTATTGATAGCAGTTTAGCCAAATTCTTAGCATCATTTACCTTAGTTTGGTAAATAGAAAGATGAATATTTCACTACTTTTCCCCAAATGTATTCACTTGAACTGGTTTCATAATTCAACCAATTATGGCAAAAAAATAAGATACTGCACTAATACATTTGCCTAACCCAAATTAACAATCTTATGTGGAAAAGTTATCCAGGTTAATTTATCCAAAACTCTGCACCACTATTTGTTGATGAAATGATGCCATGACACATTCATAGACTTTGATGCACAATGTACAAGTCAATAGCAGCCATGATTACATAAACCAATCTTTACAAGCCAATGCTCTCTGAATACCTATTATGTTTACAATATTGTTATACTCAGAATTTTCTTCTTTTGTAAAAATACACTGCTAAAATAAACTGTATGTTACTATTTTAAAATGAAAACAAAAAAAAAAATTCAGAAACATATTCACATCATATGGCATATCTCCCAAAAGACAGTGATTTGTGCATTTTGACTTTAATTTTTTTCTTTTTCTAAGCAACTCTGAACATGCTGCCGCTATAATGTTTATGCTCAAATATTGACTGATCATAAAATCATTTTAAAAAGAACATTAGTTTCAAATGTGATAATGAAACTAGAATTTTGTTTAGAAATGAAATCAGTTGTGTTCCTCTTACATGAGCCTTGTGAAAATTAATTTCATTAGTCTTTTGAAAACCCTAACATTTTTAAAATAATATCACCCTGTCTTCAATTTATGTGTTCTTGTAAGACTACCATGATATCCAACCAGCTTTTCTAATAACAATTTTCAATAAGAAAAGCAAATGAGCAGATTTTAATGTACTTCAAAACTTTTTACAGGGAACAGATAAGATCATTTTTTTCATACCATGAAAAAATCACCTCAATTTTTCAAAAATGACAAATACTTAATACAAAAATGTAACAATACTCTAGAGACTTCATACTATATTAAAATTGTAAATAAATAAATAAATAAATAAATAAATAAATAAATAAATAAATAAATAAAATCAGTAAACCTATCAGAACTTTCACTGATCACTTTTTTGTTTATTTCTATATTTTCTGATGAAAAGTGGTCCATAATTAGTTTTTAAAATGCCAAGATTTTTTTCTTTTTTCCACATTTACATTTTCTGAATCTGTAAATAAAACCCTTTATTAATATGTTCTTTAAAAGAATTACTTTCACTCAATTAAAACACACACAAACACACACAGGCTATCAACAAAGAGTTTATCATTCTATATAATGCCATAGGCATTGTCCCAATTACCTTAAAACCTCTTCTAGAGGAAAGGGAATCCATGAGCCCGTTTAACCCCAACTGCCAACCAGGAAAATATCTTGCAAGTCTTGTAGGTGTCCCCAGTCTATTACTGACGATCTCTGGCTTCCAAAACCCAAAGGATGGGCAAGCCTCTCCCTGCTATTGTTGTCAACCAAGAAGTTGTAAACAGTGGCAGTGTCACTTCTCTCTCTCTCTCCGACTACTATACTATACTATACTATACAACTATATATGTGTCACATGGGATATTTAATTTCCTAACAGATCTTGAAATTAATGAGCAGATCCTTTGTTCAGTCAATCATGATAGGACCTCTAATGAGCACATGTGGATGAAGCTCACACCCCCTTAATGTGTTTATACTGAGGTGATCCTAGATATACGGCCTTTCCTACTCTCTGACCACAGGGTGTGGTAAGCTTTTCCGTGGAGGGTCCATACAGTGACCAAGAGTAACAACATATAGCATCAGTTTTTATCCTTTTAAAATTTATTTCTCCTTTTGGTGAAAATATAGGTTGAGGTCATTCTTCTGTGTGCCACTTAAAAGAACAGATCATCTTTTATGTATATAAATTTCCATTTGGTAAAATGATGTCATTAATTAAAATTCTTTAACTTGATTTCTTTGGATCAGTCCTTTCAATTTCTTTCTTTTACCTTTTTAGCTAGATAACATGATTCATCCTATTGTAAAAATAAGATAAAAATGCAAGATTTAGAAGTGGGGGGAAGTGTTAAAAGAAAAGTTGTTATTCTAAAAAAAAAAGACCAACAAAATGCTGTAGATCTATCATTTATTTAGGAGAAAGAACCCGAAGATGTTTTGGTTTTTTTTGTTTTTGTTTTAAGTAAATTGCAGGTTTTTGCTCCTTAAAGAACTTTTATCGTATATTTTTTAATCTTACATTCATAAAGGAGTAAAGAAACATCTATAAACAAATGGCTGTTTTATCACTTTGCTTTCAGTGCATATTGCACCTGTTGCATTGAGTTAATTAAATGCACCTTTCACTTCATGTAAATTTATGTAAATCATTTTGATTTTATCTGGACAAAGTGGGGTCCAATCTTTTCTTGAACTTAACACCTGCAAATATGGAAGGTCTAGTTTGAGAAGCAATGTATTTTTACATCCCCCCTAAAAATAAACCTGCAAAATAATAAAAACAAAATAATTTTTAAAAAACAAATTTAAGGGAAAAATACTACACAAACTAAAATAAAAAACTAATTTAATGAAAGGAAAATAATTTGGCCTGGGTTCATGTCTTAATTAAAATTAAATAAAGATTTGTCAGTCAGGTTAATGCTGATGATGATGAGAATATCCCTCTGACATGCATCGATGTGCAGATAAAGAGCACTTAACACAAAAGGTATGCTTGTTGCTAATGACTGTTCCTCCGTAATACTAGAATTAAAAACGCTTCTCACTTTATGCAAATTTATGCTTATGAGCTTTCATGGAAGCGTTCACCAAAGGGGAAGAACTTGAAGGAGCAGCTAGTTGTGCTTATTACAACCATTTAAAGGAATCCCAGTCATGTTAATCAGAACCCTCTATAGATTTTTTTTACCATTTGAAAGCAAAATGCAAATGAAAAAAATGTTTGTTAAAAATCATGTCAATCAATTAATTAAATGGTCACAATCAAAGCAATTTTTAAACAATGGTTACCTGTCCGTATGGGAGATAAAACACACACCCACTTTAAAAGCTCAACATTTCAGTTCATGAAATGCTTTTGACTGACATTTCCCCCCGTGGAATGGACTATCAGATATGTAACTTAACGATAATGATAATTAGGCTGTTCCTTAAACTAATTAAACAGCAAAGATGAAGATTTTTGTAAAGACAAGACATGTAATTGCCCCTAATGTTCTTTCTGCCCTTCTGCCCTTCTCAGGTGAAGCATGCTCTTCATCCATCTAACATGATGTTAATGTGTTGATTGTATCACTACAAATATGGAGGAGGAGGAACACAGGCGAGCTGCACATTTAATGACACTTTCTCTCTTACATTATCAACCATGATTTCAATTAACAGAACAACTATTCAACTCTAAATTAACAAATAAATAAAAAATATGATTTATCTTAACCATAAAACATTAACGTATTTTAAAATGGCATTCTTATTGGCTGTTAGCGTTTAAGAATAAATTTTATGAACTTATACATATAGTAAACTAAGCAAATCTGGCAAAATAAACTGGTGCTTGTTGACTCTCAATATGAATGTTCAATTATCCTGAGATAAGAGAGAAGGTTGATAATGTCAGCCTACAAAAAATACCAGGGCAGTTTGCTTAATGGAGCTGATCTGACATTTGACAAAGCTTTGATTAATCACCAGCAATAATTAAACTGTTCTAGAAAAACTAATTAAACAGATTAACAAGATTAAAAAGTGCTTAAGGTAAAAAGGGTAATTATCACCAGTAATCTTGCTTTATTTAAAGGTGAATTGAGTTCATCTTTCCTTCTGTGATTAATTATATGAAAGGGATTGATCAACATCAATGAGTGAATGAGGTACAAGTTTGAGCAACTTCAACATAGTTTGACGTCAAATAAAAAAAAACAACATTATTCTTAATATTTCTTATTGCATAATTATTATAAATAATAAAGATATATGGTTATAAAATTATCATTACTATAATTAATGTATTGTGTAATATTAATTTACATTTAAGGAGCATTTTCTTTTTTTCCTTCCATACATTTTTTGTTCATTGAATAGAGCAATTATATTAATGAACAGAAAATGAATACTTTCAAAACAAAAAGGTGATGTGACTATTAAAATAATACTTTGGGTATAAAAAGGCTATAAAATGTTATCATTTCAAGTTCAGAAAAAGAACTCAATTAACTCTTACAAAATCTGTAGCAAATGAAAATATAATCTATGATATCATACATTCTTATATATGACAAATTAAAACCTATCATCATCACCATTATTATTATTATTGTTGTTATTGTTATTATTATTAATTTTTATGTTAAACAATTAAAAACCAAACAGTTTTGTGTGCATTTAATAATCTCAAAACTCTTGCAAAAAAACTAAATAATTATATCTTGTTTAAATTTTGTGTATTCAGAAACTTCTTGTACTTTTTTTAATTATTAAAGAGTTTTCTTAGCTTTTATACTAAAATAACTAAGCACTGCCTGAAAAATGATACATCAATCTATTTACCAATTAATCAAAAATTGACATAATGGCAATCATGATTGAAATGTATAATGTTTGAATTGTTTTAAAATCACTGATAAACAATGGTACTTTAAATGTGCTACAAAACAAGACAGCTACTAAGCTTCACATATTGTTGATATCAATTTCAAATTAATTTTTAAATATGCAATGCATTTTTATTTAGTAATATAAATTAATAATTCAATAAAATTCAAGGAAATAGTATTATAATATTTATCATAATATGTTCTGCACATTTTTAATAAAAAAAATTTGGAATGTGTATTTTGTTATTTTCTTGTTTTATAACATCTTTCTTGTGATATCCATTTTATCTGCTATATCAGCAAATTGATTCAGTGCAACTGAATAAATTGTTATAACTTCATTATTTTCCATTAATATCAAATCAAACATTGATCATCTTGTCAAGTGTGTGTCTAATAGAATCCAGGATAGAAGCTATCTTTACAAGTGTTTTGTTCCTATGCATTTATCTTATGTTTTTCTAACTCAAATTAAAATGTGGTGAAAATAAAAATGTAGGAAAAGTCAAACAAATTCACTGTAAATAAACAAACAGAACATCTCTGTATGATACTAGCTATCTCTAAAATGTCCTTTCAAAAATTATGAAATTACCTAAAGATTTTTTCAACCAGACAGAGAAACAATATAATCAGTAAGTCAGAGAGAAAATGTAGTAACTGCAAAGAAATTGGGGAAATAAAACTGAGGAAGTGGAAGGCCTTTGTATAGAACAATTAAAATTGGTGCTTATTTTTCATATATAAATTGTTGAGACAAGCTTGAAAGAATATCTGCAAGCAAGTGCAGAAATATGAACCTGAAAGGCTAAGAGACTTCTTGTTAGGGCAGGTTCAGACAATAAAAATTTTGTTAAGTCCAGGCCCCCCGTTTTACAAAGAATCTTAAAATCCTAGTTGACTAGCACCCCATTTCCATAGATTTTTAGATCGATCCATCCCTGTGGGGAGTCTCACTAGATTACTGTCAGCTTGGCCGGCTTAATCGTCTGTCCTGCCTACTAAAAGCTGTAAGGGGGTAATTAACTATGGTGCGCGCTCGTCTGACTGCAATTTAGCATGAACCCCCAGGGAGTTAGGTCGATCTAAATTTTAATCCCTGGATCGATCTAAATCTCTGGAAATACACCCTAGGATGTGTGCATGTGTCCAAGAGAGTGATGTAACACTGCTACTGATTGGGTAAAATGTGTCCACGTAACGTTGGTAACAAAGATGTTTGGCAAGGAACCTGACACAAGTTTTTCTGTGCAACTGGGGCCGGAATTTTGTACTAGGCTGACCCCAGTGAACTTATTTCTCATTATGTCTAATTAATAATGTAATGCGCCTTTCACTTAATGCTGATTTCCACAAATGAGTATGATTAGTCATATCTTTCATCAAAATGATGTACGCTCATGATCACCATGACTTTCGATATAAAGATATAAAGATATACATAGTTCTAACCACTGACACCTGTACTGTATGTCCCTGTGAACTATCTTTCATTATATGTATATCAATTATAAAGACATATTTCATTATGTGTGCTGTGCACATCCATGTACTCTTATGAGCTTTCTGATTATATCTGAACAGGCGAACATTTGTGAGCACTGACATGAAAGTGTGGTAGGGACGCCATAAAAATAATAATAATAATAATAGTTCCATTTTAAAATCTGTAGGTTTAATAGCAAGCAAAATAATAGTTCCATTTTAAAATCTGTAGGTTTAATAGCAAGCAAAATGATTTTTTTTTTGTTTGTTTCATAAAATTTAATTGACCAGTTTTGACAAACCAACAGTTTCACAGAATAAACATTTCAAATTTCACTTAAAATTACAAGTAAGAATCTTTATCATTTGAATCAAACTCCTGAGGCTTTTATTCATCACTCTGGTTTAATGCAACAAATATTTGTTCATTGTCATTACTTTGCTCAGGAGTAGAGATTATTTTCAAATAGGCAAAAAAAAAAAAAAAAAAACATTAATGATTGAAAGTTTTAAAGAAAAAATTGAGACAGAAAAAAGACAGCGAAATAAATGTTTGTCTTAATGCAACTCTTCTTTTCCTAAACAGAACAAAATCTAAGAGATGTACATACTTTCACGAATATCACAATAACAGTAATGCCTTCGGATGTCTTAACCCCTGACTCTGAGTTCATGAGTTTACCACATACTATACAGAGCCCATTCTTTCAGCAATCAGCACAGTAAGTTTCTTGTATTTATAATATAAAGATGTACAAAAATCTTGCATGGGATGAACTACCGTTCCACTTCTTAATTTACAGACATCACGATAATTTAACATTGTCATTTATCATGAATAATATGCAAAAATTAAAGATTTTAAATGCTATTTATATGGATCATTTTACATGCTATAGAGGTACAAGCCCTCTTTCTCCTGACCTCGTTTACCGCAAGTGCAAAATATTTATCCACTTGCATAACATTCTGCAGGAAGGCGTAACAGCCGGGACAAAGCAAACTTTCATTCATTGGGGTGCTCAGGTAAAGGTGAGAGTTCAGTTAATAATAATGTCCCCTTGCCACCCATGGGTCAACTAAGTATTGACTATGTATTGAGGACAAATTTGAGGAATCTTAGTCAAGAACTTTTCCTTTCTTTTCCTCTCTTCTCCCTCTTTTTTTTTTTTTTTTTTTTTCCCTACCCTTTTTATTTTATGACATTGGGAAGAAGAATACAGATCATCATTTTGGAACATATTATGGGTGTCCCCCTGCACTTAAAAAGTCAATTTATTATAAGAAACAAAGATATTTTTGATTTGGTAAATTTTAAAGAAATTAAAATGCAATATTTTCTCCTTTTAACTTTTTACTTGTTTTTGAGAATGGTCACTAGTAATCAACAATCTGGGGAACATCATGAAATTTTATTCAATTTATTTTACTGTTATCTCTATCTTTATAATATTATAGAAGGATTGCAATACCAGGAAATTTAGCTGAAACAATATATCAGTTTCAGATATTACTTATATGAATTACTAAAACAAAGTATCAACTAAATGTATTTTAATACACACAATTTTTTTACAAAGTATAAATCTAACAGATATCAAATCTTGGCAAAAAGGGAGGGAAAACAAGAATTTCATATCTCATTTGTTAAAAAAAATGAAATATTATCAAAGTGCACTGTTATCCCTTTTGAAAATTTTACAATTTACCTTGATAAAAATATTTTTCATAAGATGTGATGAGGCAAAGGGATATGATGACTCACTGCAGAAATTAAACAACATCAACAGTCTGTTAAAACTCTGAATTGCATCATTTCTATGCAACTTTAATATGCTGAACATAGAATGAAATAGAAAATTATGTGTATCTTCAACTTGATGAAATATTTTCTTTAATGACTCTGATTTAGTTTAATTCGGGGAGCATGGTACGATATGAATAGGCCTAACTGAACAATATTGGTGAATGATCCAAGGCGTAAAGTTGCACGAAAAGGAGAGATTTTCGGTAACACTGGCACGTTTTGAAATATTTCACCCCCAGTTTTCATAATGCAAATGCCTTCAAATGATTTCCATATTTCAATTAAAAAAGGAGAAGCTATAATTACGGGTTTTATCACTTCACTATCAAGCAAATGCCTAGTTCCGGCAGCGCGTCGTAGCCTACTAAGAACCCGGGGACCAATCAAACATGCACGCCGGCAAAAATGTCGACCACAATACTTACGTCTCCCTCCGGTAAGAGATCCAGTCTGGGCAGCTTCTCCACCTTGATCACGCCCTGGTCGGGCCTGTAGATCGTCCCAGGAACAATATCTCTGCTCGCATAAATACTCGGTTTTGGCACAGTGTCCATGCCGGCTGCCTTGATCGCACGTTTCCTATCGAGAACGTTGTGATTTTCAAAGCGGAGAGCAAAGTCGCTCGGGATCAAAATGCATGTATCCATGCTGTTATCAAATTATGACCTCATATTATGACGATAAACTACAACTGTGAGAAATATTGCTTAAGAAACCGGAATAGCAGATCGCCGGAACCTCTCAGCTACAGCATGGCCATGTTGATTTCTTCTGAAACTTCCTGTCAAAGAGAAAACATAAATTATGGATTAGGAATCGCACATACGAGCATGACCAATTGGGGGAGAAGAAAAGGGAAATATGGCACGTAAAAAAAAACAAATAATAAAAAAATAATAATAATGATAAACGAAATATAATCACTATCTGAAAAAAAATTGTTCTTTAGTGATGAAATATGATTTTAAAATCTCCAATGTTTTAGGAACTGCTCGAAAGAGATTAGAACATTTCTGACCACGTCAAGATTGTTGCGTTTCTTTTTCTCCTCCACGATCTCTCCCCTATAAAATGGACACGCACCTGTTTGCCGGAGAGCGGATCAAATCGATGGTTATCGGCTTGTTACGTAACGTGCTCCAATGTTGCATCTGCTTTCACAGGCACTAAGCCGTAAACAATTTTTACTCAGTGCGCGGGCGTAAAGGGGGGATTCCGTCTCAGATGCGAAAATTTAAAAAAAAACTACTATTGAATTCTTTTTTAATCTTTTGTATCACCCTTTTATCATCTTGTTCTGTGTGAAATTCATAAAACCTTTGAATAAAAAGGCGAAAGTGACAAAATATCTTTCTATAATTAACAAAGCTGAATCATTTTATTTATCATCATTAGTATCTTTATTTTGTCATTTCATTAAGAAAAGAGCTCTAATGGTAATTTCATTGTTTAATATTTTATCGTTTAATTAAAAAAATGTAATTAAGGGTTTATTTTAGAAGTTCCATATCATCGGAAGTGCTGTGTTATTATTATTATTATTATTATTATTATTATTATTATTATTATTATTATTATTGCTACATGCTTTATCATATTTAATCAGCTTTTGTTGGTATGAAGAAGGTAGGATATGTAAAAACGTGATTTTAAAATTGATTTTTTTTATTTTAGTGACTTTACTACCCGTTTTTACTCTATTTATTCCAGACTTATAAGAGAAAATAAGCAATCATTTCATCGAATTAGAAAATAGCAATCATACTTGAAACTTTTTCTGGAAAATATGGAAATGTTTATATAAACAGAATACGGGATTTCGATTGTGTTATATTTACCTTAATTCTTTTTCTTGTCGGATGTCGCGTTTCAATGCCTGAAGACATGGTCCTTTATAAATTTTTTAATTACTCAGTTCAAAAATAGTATTTTTCGCGCGAAATCAATATACATAGAACGCGCATGAAACCGTCCACTCTCCTTTAACCTAAAGAATTTCAATTTCAAAGAAGAAAGAAGTTAAAAACTGATTGTTACATTTTATTTTCTTGTTAATCGATTGTATATTACGTATGTACATACATACATATATAGAGGCTAATAGGGATCTGAAACTCAACAGAAGAGTCGGTGAGAGCTGCAGAATTGTTGAAAATCCAAATAAAATTCTTTTTTTCTCCTGTTATCTATTATATCCATGAAATAATTAAGAATTATCATAAACATAACTTTTTGTAAAGAACTGTTTTATGGTCTAAATTAAATGTTGTTGCTTTGAATAAAATGCATCCACAAAAACTGCATAAACTGATAACTGAATAAACTGAACTGAATTCAAATGCATTTGAATAAATTGTCAAAATGTTGTATAACATCGTAATAAAAATATCTAAGTGACTATTCTGACATGCAATAACCCCACTCTTTAGCCCCATGCACTAATTATCCGTGAGCTATATGGGGTTTGCGGCAAACAGCAACAAGATAAAGCCAAGATACTTAACAATGCACGATAATCAGAACTCGTCGGGGTTCATATTGGGGAAGAGCAAAATTATAACTATCAAGATAGAAATATATTGGCTGGATACTTTGTGGTTTATAAAAATGATTTTTCAACTTTTCAATGGGAAAGCTGGCTTGGCATCCATCAAGGGAATTTCATGCGGAGGGAATACCAACGGGAACTAGTTCTCTCAAAACCCAAAAGAGCCTCTTTTGTTTGAGCCGGTGGTTCCTCAAAAAGAAACCCGTCAAAATTAACCGGTTTGGAACAATATGGGTTCAGCAAGGAGCGGCGCCTTGGAGTCTGTGGTCACCTAAGAAGAAAATGAAGAATTCTCGCTCATTAAGGCATTGACAATTACCACAGGTTTCGTGGGCGTTCCGCCATACAAACGCGTACAGCTGCCGCACTAATATAACCAATAGTTGCAATATTGAATCAAACACAAAACAAACATTCGTTTACCGTATCATTTGCAGCTTAGCAATTGTTTAATGGTATAGGCGAGTTTCGCGTTATTTAGGAGCGACAGAAGTTAAGGCGTTAATTGATTAATATGATTGAATGTAACTATTTGTGAAGCGACGAAACTTTTCATGCTCGAAAATATGCAAAATTGTTTGTTCTTATTCCAGACGTTTAGATTACAATCGTGCGCTTGCATTGGAAGTTAAATGTGTCTTGCCAAAATACATGTATGTACGTTGCTAAAATACTGGCTAGGTATGTCTCACATTCTATGATAAATGCTAAATGACATGAAACGTCGCTAAAATTTATTTTTAAAAGGACATAGAAAATAATAATCTGAAATTAAAATCGCAAATATGAAAAAAATGATGACTTAATGGGTATAATTTTGGTGACAGTATTTTCAGTGTGGAATCTACAGTATGTAGCTAGCTATTTGCTTGACCGCGCATTGGGCTAGCCTAATATTTAAATCTTAAAAACGATAAAGACTCTCAAATATATATTAACATGAACCTGGTGTCAATATTTCCCTATGAAATATACAGACATGTTGGTCTAAATGGTACGGGAAGTATTAAGAGCTCAATTGTTTAATTGAAATAACATCAGCAATAACAATTGTTTTATATTTCTTTTTCTTTTTTTCCATCTTTTTTAAATGATCTAGTCTCCATGCGAGATTTCGTTATTTCAGTTACTTACTTGCACCAGATTCAAAAGTTTAAACAAACCTTGTTAATAACAGCATGTAAATCATTTACAAAAACTAGCGCTATTTCAAACACGCTCGCGTGCGCAAGCACACACACACACACACACACACACACACACACACACACAAACGCGCACCCACACACACAATTTGTGTGGCCTGCCGTAAGGGTTATAGTACATCATTTAATTTAAAAAAGAGGTAAAAATATTGATCGAAAACTTGTGCCTAAAATGTTTGCCTCTTCAATCACATGAATCAGTTGCCTGATATGTCTGAGAGCAGATTCAACACTTCTCTCATATTTAAAAGCGAAAAACTATGAATTAATGCCCTTATCCTTTGTACTCGATCCTCTAAGATATTTTCACCAAAATATATACATAAATAATGATTCAACAAAAAATGAATTAAAAATAAAAAAATCTTATTGTAGCCGTTGAATTTGGCCGTTTATGAATATTTATTAAAACAGAGATATATTTATTAAAACCGAGATATATAAGCCTAAGATTTTGTTTTGTTATAAAACTAAGGCTAAATTGAAGGCTCTGTCCAATAAGATTAGGCCAATGTTTGAAAAAAATACAGGAAGAAGCGAGAAGAAAAACAGATACATTTTAAGCACAATGGATTTTATTATATATGATACATTCGTTTCAAAATAGTATTTAAGGATTGAGTGACATATGCCAGTCATGAAATAACCCTAAAATTTGCCATGAAACATGAAATACAAGGATCCTTTTTTTTCTTTCTTTTTTTTTTTTTTTACCGAAAACTGAATGTTTTTGCTAGCGCCTGACAAAGTAAAAAATTTGCATGCCCGGTAGAATATTGCATTTTTTCCAATCGTTCACGTTAAGTAACACACCAGTGTAAGTAAAAGGTATGTTGGACATGCTTTCGATACGTTTGCTAAATGCCAACCGTCAACTTCACCTTCAAACAGTGGCGGATTTAGAGGG
>NW_019773981.1:263509-304261 GCF_001039355.2 Lingula anatina
GGGGGGGGGGGGGGGGGGGGGGGGGGGGGGGGGGGGTGGGGGGGGGGGGGAGGTGCAGCCGATTTTGAGTTGGAGGTTGGGTGTAGATGAAGGGTTTTGTAAGGGATAAATGCAACTAGATGTAGATGGGGTGAGGAGAATTACAAATTGCTTAAGGCAAAGGTGGGGGGGGGGAGGTAGGAAATGGTATCGATTACTTGTCAATGGGGCGGATGGGTTGTTGTAGGGAATTTTAGGTGCAAATATGAGGGACTTGTGATGAAATGTCAGAGGCTGAAATATCAAGTTACGGTATGTCATTGAAATTGGAGGCTTTAAAAATTTTAAAGTAATTCAATTAATATACTAGCCCACTCTTTTTCCTACTGTGAACTATTTTTCTTCTAGTTCAACTTATTTATTTTTTGATAAAAATTATTTCAGAGGAAGAACTGAGAAATGTGAAGGAAAACATGCAGCAGTTGACTGCAGAAAGGGACAAGTATCTTAGACTTCTAGAGGCTGCAGGTGAGGGGAGTTAATAATTTAGTGACAGCTGTAACACAGGCATGCAAAATTCAATATTCCTTATAAAGAAACTTTGAAAGAAAATGGCAATAAAGCATACCTTGACTTCCATTTAAAGTTGCTTGATTTTGTAAATTAAGTAGCATTTTATGAAAAAAACTCTTTTCTACTCCCTCTTTTTAAATATTATATAAAAGTAACATTTTTGAATAATTGATTAGGGAACAATTCAAAATTATGGATAGCAATATTTTTTAAACATATGAAAAATTGGTTAATTGACCCTTTTATATTTAAACTTTTCAAATTCCACTATTACTTGATAGGCGGCAACTTATTTCCTCATATCATTATCTTCCTTATTCCTTTTTTCCAGGAATTCCACCGGACAGTAATCCTAGTGCCTTGTGGAAAGGTGCCAAGAAGGGAAGCCAATATGAAAAGCTTCAAAACTTTTCCATGCAGAATTCCACTGGCATTGTGAAGGAGGATAACCATCAGCCTGAGGGAGAAGATCAGAAGAAAAAATTCTGGCCAAGAAAAAACCTTGTGAGCAGTGTACTTAAGTCAAAGAAATCAGAGGATTCTAATGAACATCTAAACAAGGCTGCACAGTTGGTGCCACCAGAGGCCCCTGTTGGCAGTGATGGAACCATGATGGTCCCACTCCTGAATGCCAATGGTCAGGTCATCACACAGCTGACCATCAACACTGGGCCACAGCAAGGAGGCACTGGACAGTCTCCAAGTCAGAATGTCCTGTTTATGTCGCCAAACGGCAGTGCTGTTCTGCAACCTCATGCTGCAGGATTACGGGGAGCTGTACAGCAGCCAGTAACGATGGGGAGCTCTGGGGTTGGGAACCAATCAGTGGCTGGTTCTCAAAGTGTCTCGCCTACTAGCAGCTCTGCAGTGACTCCAAACTCAAACTCTACGAGCGTCACACAGTCTCTGAACTTGAATGCTCCCATTATGTCTACAAATGTTGACAATGGAAACACCCACCCAGTGACTTCAACCAATCAAAATGGCATGCTAAATATAATGCCCAATCAGAATATGGGATTGCCTATCTTGCCTGGTGGCCCACCAGGGACTGCACTCATAAACCAAAATGGGCAGTTGATATTTGTTGGTGACCAAGGTTTACCGCTGATGCAAGGGAACATAGGCCTTGGTTCACAAATGCCGCAGTCATCGTCCAGCAATTTCCAGGCGCCATCTGAAGTTCACAACCAAGGTCAGGAGGATGGAACATCCATGGCATCATCATCATCAGCACCAACCACTTTGACCAACCATCAACCTGGTATAACATCATTGCCAAGCAGTGTCACCCAATCCTTGGCTGCTAGGCAGCAGCCAGTCGCCCCTTCAGTACAGAGCTCTACTGGACCACAACAGGTCAACAGTTTACAACCTGGTGGTCTGCTAACTGTGAATAATCAGTCTGGAGCTCCAAGCCAGCACCCCACAGCTTTGATGCTTCCTAATGGACAAATTATCCCTGTAGTGACTCAGCCATCCATGCTTCTGCAGGGTGCAACCCCTGTACCTGGTGGTTTCATTATTCCAGCCAATCAAGCTAGAAATTTAAATATGCCACCACAACAGCAGACTACTGGGTTGCCTGGAAGTCAGGCCCCGCCAGTGGGGTTGCCAGCTTCTGGGTTGCTCATGACAACCCAGGCTACCATGCCAACAGTTGCTATGACTACTGTGTCTTCAAGCATAACTGCGCAAACTGCTTTACCTTCTTCCCAAACAGTTGATATGAATATGGCTGCTGGATTACCCTCCCAAACAGTTCACCTTTTTGGGCCTGGTGCTAAAATGGGAGGGGCTGTGTCAGGGAGTGGTTCACGTCCCTCGAGTAGGTCCAGTCAGCAGGGAAAAAATTGCCCCAATGGTGCCAGCCAGTTACATAATACTCAATCAGGAGCGCCTGTAATGACTGCAGAGAACAACTCTCACAACAGGATGACTGTGCCCCTTAGTCAATATGCCACAGATTCTTCAAATTTTCCTGTCACTGGGGTCAAGACTCAGACTTTAGGACTCCCACCAGGAACAGGGATAGTTCCAACAAGTGATGCCCAGAACTTCAGCAGTGGAACCATCACACAAGTGACTTCCACTTCAACAGTCACTCAAGCCCCTGTGATAACATCAGGGACTGCAGGTCAGCCAGGCACAATCACACTACAGCCAGGTGCTGCTACCATGGTACCCATATTCACATCACAGGGGACTATCTTGATTACACTGCCACCTGGTAGCCAACCAGGCTTGATTGTAGATGGCAATGGAGTCCCCCTGTTTAACACTGTCTCTGCCTCCAACCAAGCTCCTGCCACCCCTACAAGTCAGGCACAGGGGTTGAAGAAGCCAGGACAGCGTATCATTAAGCCAAAACCTCCCTCTGGGGAATCTGATAGTTCCCTGTCATCTACTTCTGGTAGTAAAAAGAAGAAAAAGTCAAAATCAAAATCCCAGAAGTCATCGCTGTGGGATGCACCTCTTTTCAGAGATGTCAGCCAAGCTGGAGAGGAGGACGGAAACAAAAGTAAGGATACCAGCAGCTCTGAGGCTGCAGATAAGAATAAGCAGGAGTCGACTACTGATATCCTTGCCAAGGCTGCAGAATCAATATTTTCCAGTGAAGGATCTCCTGGTGGATTTTATAATGCAGATGATGATGACAGACTTGAAATTGATACAAGTGTCACTGAAGCAAATGAAGAGAGTGATTCCCAGATCAAGTCTCCTTTATCAAAAGGCAGTGCCTCTCACTCTCCGGTGAAGTCACCATTTGCAAAAGGTGAAAGAGGCCGTTCTCCAGTAAGGTCTCCTCTATCAAAAGGACAGTCATTTCCCATGAAATCACCATCTTCAGAGAAAGAGGTTGAAAAGGGAAGAACTCGAAACAAATCTAATAGTCACAAGAACAAGCAGAATGATAGCAAAGAAGGCACTAAAAAAGATGTGAAACGATTAAACGAAGGTCACCAAATTGATATTACTGTGAATCCAGAACATTTTCCTGGGTATTTTACAGAACAGAGACTGACTAATGATCAGAGGTCTTGTTTTGATACAAATGAGGTTGCCTTCTCCAACAGTGTTGGGCAAGGAACCAAAAGTCCTCCCAACCCAAAATCTCAGAACAAAAGAAAAAAATCAGGAGATTCCACTGCAAAGAAAGCAGAATCTCAAGAACACATATCTGTAGTTAATTCTCCTCCTAATACATCGAAGTCTCAAAAGAGACGTCAGTCTATAAGAAGTCCAGAGCGTTCAAAACAAAATAAGAAGTCAACAGAGAAGCCAAAGTCGAAACAAGCTGAAAAAGTTCAAGAGGTTTTCCCAGAAACAATTGAATTCTCCGAGACTGAGCTCTCTGATGTACTGGATCAAGTTGAGAGTCTTGGAAAACCTGTAGATGAGGAGCCAGAAAAGAAATCACGGTCTAGAAAATCCAAGTGTGATGCTGATGAGGAACCTCACCCCAAGAAAAGGCGGAAAGGCCCATCCAAAGGGTTACTTTCAATGAAAGGAAAAAGTGCAACTGATAGTGTGTTGCAAAATAAAAGTATGGACATTTTTGAATTTACAGATGATTCACCGTCTCCTCCTGCACTTGTGATAACAAATGAAAACACTGAAACTAAGGTGCAGTTGCCTAAAAGCCCTGATAAGATTTCACCTGGTAAGGGGACTCTGCCTAGGTATAATGTATTTAGTAATGAATTGAAACAGAGAAAACGAACAGTAAGCCAGGATCAGTTGGATGACAAGCAGGATGATAGGGAACAGCCTACTGATGAGCATAACAGCTCTTTTGAAAGTGGTGAGAATTTATTTGAAACTCTATTTAATGCTGCCACTGCAGCAGGACAGAATACTGCCGTGACAGCACAGAATCATAATGAATCAGATAACTTAAATCTACTCTCTGACATGGCATTGTCTCAAAACTATACTGCCAGCCAATCCAGAATCTCGAACAAATCATCAGTACAGAAGAACTTACAAGAAAATGGAATGGGACAAATGGAAAAGACAAAAGGGGAAACGGAATGCCCAAGTACTAATGCAGCTGGTTACAATTATTACTCTGTTATTACTTCCAGTTCTCAACAGTCTGTTATTGGTAACGATGTAAGAGAAAAACAAGGAGCCCAAGATGTGATGAAAGGTAATGGCCTTGAATCTGGTGAAGAGCTCAGATCTCCACAAAGGTCAAATGAAACTTCCTTTTCAGCTTCTCAGTTGAGTTATTCTGCAGAATCCTTATTTACACCTAGTTCTAACCCTTCGTCAGCAAGGCAGGTTATCCAGTCACAAGAGCAAGGCCCACAGCCACAGGTCATTCAGCAACGGGATACCTTTTCACAACCACAGACCCAACAGAAGCAGAATGCGGAGCGATTTGTGCAAAGAAGTCCCCAGCAGAGTGCATCTTTTCCATCCCAAGGAGGTCTTCCTG
Source organism: Lingula anatina (assembly GCF_001039355.2). The sequence goes on from NW_019773981.1 coordinate 268,506, forward strand.
CAGTGAGTTCTGATCCTGGCAGTCAGCGCAGTGGTGCTCCAAGTACTGTTCACTACATGCCACAGCGAAGCCAGGAAAAAATGATGTCACCTCCACCTCCTAGACCTGATGGGCGGACTAGGACAGCATCAGGCTTTTATTCTGCAGAAAATTTTGTACAACCTTCATCGAATTCTGTCCCAAGGGGAGGCCCATTGTCTCAGAACAACCCCAGTGAAAATAGAGCACTGCCGCTAAGTCAACCTTCTCCTTTGAGTCAGGGTCCAATGTTTTCTCCTGAAAAGAATCAAGAAAGGGGAGGTGGACGCTCAAGAGAAAACAGCCGAGAACGGAGGCAGCCTGATACAAATACCAATGTTGGATCAGCTCCTGTGTCATCTTCCCAGGATTCATTTGATTTTCACAACACATCCACCTTTGGATTAACTAGTGTCCCTCCAGCTAGCGCAGAGTACCTCAGAGCAGGTGGTATCCCAGCCCCTCCAGCACCCTCTGGCATAGGGACATCTTTCACATTTACATTAACATCAACTTCCTCTGCACCTCCTACATCATCAACAGCAGCTTTTGGTCAGATGCCCCACCACCAGTTTCCCTTCTACCCCCTTCATCCTTCTTTGAGTCAGTATGGTGCTCCACTGCCTGGGATGCCTAATCCACCTCCACTTAACCTGTCTCGGGATGAGAATTCCAGGCAAAAGGAAAGAGGGCCAAGCAGAACGATGCCTGATATACAGCAGCAAAATCCAGGGTTGCCATCTCATCCTTCTGGGGCCATCCCTGGCCAGGGTCAGAGTCAACAGCCAGAGTTTAGTCCCCAGGGACATTTACTTAGAACCCCTTCTGGAGTTGGGCAAAATCCCCAACAGCGACAACATGAGCTTGCCCAGAATCGAGGCCAGGATAATAATAATATGCAGCCAATTCCTGTTTCCCATAGCAGAGAACCAATGAATCCTCCTCAGCATCTTTCACAAGGAGAGACCAATGCCAATTCATTCCAACGCTCTTCTTACAGTAACCCATCAGATAAGAATTCTCATTCAAGGACACCTGGTCTAACAAGCCCACCTTTACATCACAACGATACTTTGTCAGATTCCAGCAGGATGGCTATGCCTCAAAACCCAAACTATGGACAGAATTATGGAAGATCATCATCCAATGACTTTCAAAATGTGTCCAGTTTGTCATCTCATTATGAGCCCCCACCACTTCATTATGCACCTGGACCACCACAATCTACCAATCAAAATGCCCCTAACATTCAAAAGTCATCCAACCAAAGTGAAAGACCAAAGAAGTCGAGCATAGCACCCAAAGCTTCAAGGCACATTTCTTCTGCATCAGAAAGGCCATCCAAGTCCATGCCCAAGAAAGGAATGACTCGGCAACAGCAGCAACAGTATGAAGTTGATACAAACTTGTCTAATTCCATTTTTGAATCAAATCGTAGTATGACTCCATACTTTTCAATTTCAAATTTACCACCCTCGCCTCCAAGAAATGACGGGCCAACTTATATTCCAAGTAATATTTTCCCTGGTCCACCACCACCTTCAAGCAGAAGTATGACAGACCAGAGTGCTTATCATAAAAATCCAGACATAAATGCCACTTTCAATTCATTGTTCAACCCTTCCAGACCAGGACAGAATAGTCTTGGACTTAACTTTCAGCCACCGAGCTTTGGAGTAAACAGTGTCCATGGAAGTCATGCCAGCACTGCCAGTATTAATCCACATACAAATAGCATTTCAGTTATGACCCCGCATGTGCCAAATTTCAACCTGACTAACATTTTTGGGGAAATGCCAAATCCTGGTCAGCCAGACACCTTGAATATCTCGCCAATCAAATTTCCTACAAATAATCCCATTTTGCCCCCGCCGCAGGGTGGTATGGACCCTAATTCTTTGCACCACCACCAACAAGCTGGGACATTGTACCATAATAGGCCGCACCCTCCACCAGCGGTATTGCATAATATGAGTATAAACAATATCCTAGGGCATCACAACCATCATGGTTTTGAGGCCCGCCCAATGGCACCTCCTGGAATGAACAATCCTGTAGGGCCGCCGTTTCATGGCCATGGACACACCCCTACATTTGGAATGCCCCCATTGAACTTCACTATGCATGACCACTAACACTGTTAGGACTCTTGTTTTTTTTTCTTTTTATTTATATTTTTGTATGGAAAAGTTTTGCAGAAAATTCAGTCAAGGAAGTAAAACAGTCATGGAATAGATTTTATTTGATGAACATAACGTGCAAACTGAAAATTTGACAAGAAATATGTGCATTTTCTGAGTATAGATTTGTTGTCCATAACATATACATTTATAGAGAGGGTTATTCACATAAATCCCATTGTCAGGTTCACTCTATCATTGATCACCAGATGGTTAAGGAAATCTGTTTTAGCTGTAGATAATATCACTGATTAAGAAAAAAAATGTTATTTTAATTTTTATTTAAAATGTTTAATTATCGTCTTTATTTTATTATTTTTATTAATTTAATTTAAATTTCATTTTATCTTTCATTTATTTTTTTGCATAACAAATCAAAGTGCTAGAGTGAACCCAACAATGCCAGATTTCATTTTCATTGTTTAGATGGTGCTGTATAGAGAACAATTGCAATATCTGTGCTTTGTACCAAATGTTTATATGGTTTTGATTTTTAAAAAAACTTTCTTGAAGTCATGTCAGTGGTGTTTAGAAGTTTTTTTTTTAATCAAAATTTTATTTTTGTTACTATTACCATTAGTACCCTGTGAATTTCTTTTTGTTGCTTTGTGAGGTTTTACAGAGAACTAATGTTTTGGATTTACATCAGTAAAATGTAGGTTGGGGCAAAAACAGAAGACTTTCTTCACATATAGCTTAGTAGGAAAATGGCATACAGCAAGGAAATTCAGTATCAGAAAGTTTCAACTCAACTTGCTCCCAAAGAGCTTTGTAGTGCCTATATCAAAACTACTTACAAATTTTTTTATCTCGTTTACTTTTAATTATTTATTTTCAAGATATCTCACTTTTGTGAAGTTTTTGCACCATGGACCCAACGAACATTCATATTTTAATTTTTGTTTTCACCCCCAAATATTATCAACACACTGTTTTGTGAAATAGAATCGACCAATTATGTTAAAATTTAATAATTTAAATATTTTTCAATGGAGGTTTAATTCCATAGAAAAAAAGTGCAATGGCCAAAAGTGGCAACTGAGATTTTTTGAAATAATAAAATGTTCTGAAAACGATCCTTCAAAAAGAAAACAGTGCTGGAAAATTGTCAGGAAATAATCAAATTGAGGTATGATTTATTGATGAATATTACCAAATGTGATTTAAGTATTGAGCATGCAGTTTCTGTACATAATAGAACATAAACATTATTTGAAATCTGAGGATTATAGTGTACAGAAATGAAATTTATGTGAATGTATAGATGTGTAAACATTTTAGAATAGTGAAAAGTGGAGTTTTTTTATGTATTCAATATTTGTCATTATTTTATGATTTTTTAAAATTTGAGTGAAAGATGGCTGAGAATTGTCAGCTCTCATAAGTTTTAGAATTTCTAATTCATAAAAATTGTGCTGGTGTTGTTAGATAATTTTGTACACCTGCTTTTAAACTTGGACAGTTGCTGAAGATCTATATGCTTTTGGGCTTGCGTATTGATGGATGTATTTTTATAAGTTATAAAGAAACAAATGGTGTGTATAACATATAAATAATTTTTAAAGAGATGAACAACATATCATTATGTACATATACATCCTCATTCTTTGTCATCTTTTCTTATTTTTATTCAGTAATTTTATACTCTATAGTTTTAGTGTTTTGTCATAATTAACTGTCTGATATTTTTCTGAAGAATGAAGGCACCCAAACTTCTGGGTTAAAATATAAACAGGTATGCATTGAATGTCTTATACAAACTTTATAAGTAAATGTGTGAATGAATGGAAGTAGACATTATGTGGATAAATGCAGTGTATGAGGAAATCTGATAGATGGTCAGTAAAAGAGGCAGAAGTATTGTTGAATAAGTAAATTAGATATTTTATCATGTCCTTGTGATTATATTGAAATGTAATCTGCAATGCTTTCATCATATATGCTGTACTTGAACTGTTTTATTATGTAGATGACAATGTGTATTTGTATCCTTTTATATACAAAGTGAACTTATAAAGATAATTTATATTGTTAAAGCTTGTGTTCTTGACTTTTATCCATGTGTTACTGCTTGTCCAGTGAGATAATTTGGGGTGAGGGTTAAAAAGAAATTGGTGTCAATTTGTGAGAAAGGTATCTTGAGTACAAAATCCCGAAATCTGTGCTTATTTTCCAAACAAAATTAACTAGAACAATTTGTCAAAGCATAAAATAAAAGCTGCTCAGGTGACATGTATGCACAGGCCTGCACATGTTTCCTAAGAGGATCATTCATTTTTAATGTTGGTGAAATCAAAATTACAGCCACTCGTGACTCTAGTCATACCTTAGCACCATTTGGAAGAGATTGAAAATTAGGCCCATTTTGGCCTTGAGCAGAACATTTTAGAGATATAGCTATACCAGTACACTATGAGAGGTTCTAACATCACACTCGAGGATTTATATAGCTTTCACTACTATGCTTTCTACTGTTAGGGCCGTTGATTGATGAAATGCATTGAATGTTGGACTCCATCTCTTAAATAACAGTCAGCCTGCTGCCTCATAAGTTGGTTTCTCTCAAAGTGTAGCTGTACAACTGTACTGCTTTGTATATTGCTCAATATGAAAGGAGCTTTGGTCAGTTATCATACTTGATGGCAGTGGGTAGGTAACAAAGGGATAAGGTTACCTCTCGTCAGTCTTATGTGGATTCCATCATATTCACTGAGAATTTATTTCAGTGCTAGGTTAAGTGACCTTGACTGGCCTCCCAGATATAAGCTAAGTGAACTCAGTCTCAAAAAAAAAAAAAAAAAAAAAAAATTTGCATAAAGTTAAAGGGGAAAATGTTAAAGAACTATAGTTTTATTTGATTGGCAAGACACAGTAATGCATGTGAAAACTGGAAAGTAAAAGACATAATTTACACAGATCCTGATGTTACAAATATCAAGTTGGACGTTGCATGAAGATTTCATTTTTTTATATTGATTATTTTATGCAAACAAGGCACTTATGTGAACTAAAATGATGGCCAAATTTCACTGAATCACTGAAACATTCAGTTGATACTGTTGCACGGAAAGTTTTGAAATCTCTTCTTGTGCATTTGTGCTCTTATACCACCAATGCCTTTTTTCCCCCAAGTATTAAGCACTGCAGAAGTTTCAGATTTCTGTTTTGTGGCAGTCCAGGTGACACAATATTATGTGATGTCTGTTTTTTATGACAGGGTACTGTATCTTTAAATTCGTGGTTGCGGTCATTAAGCAGCTGCTTCTGGAGGAGGATCTGTATTTTCTTCCAATTGATCAGATGGCTTGTTTGATTCATTGTTATTGAGATCTGGATCCTCAGCCTGCTCTTTGCTCTCAATGCCATCCTGGTCTGGTACTGGGTTCTCTGTTTGCTGTTGTTCTAATGTTGGTTCAGTTTTCTGTGCTGCTGCTTCTTCGTTGGGTAATGGTGTGTCACTGCTCTCCACTTTGGTAGGGTCTTCTGGAGGGTTTTCCTCGTTACTTCTTTCAGTAGGCCTCGACTCAGCATCAGTATCGATATTTGGCATGGCATCTCCTGTTGGTGTGTCAGAAGCTTCTATGGAAGGAGCACTCTGAAGATCCGGTGACCCCTCTCCTTGCTGAACAGCTGCTTCTTCATTTGGTTCCTCAGCACTGGTGCTCTCTGTAGCAATGCCATCAGCAGAACCGTTGGGCTCTGTTGCCTCAGCCCCTTGGGCTGACTCTTCCTTATCTGGTGAAGCATTTGTCTCTTCTTGAGCTACCTCTTTAGCTAGGTCAGGTGATGGCACCATCTCTGTGCTTTCTTGCACAGACTCTTTACTGGATTCCTCTTGGGTAATCTCAGCCTCGGGAGGTTCAGCTTCTGCCCGAGTGTCCAGGGCAGGCTCAGCCTCATTTTCAGCAAGTGAAACTGCCACTGCATTCTGCTCAGATTGAGGTTCTGGAGGCTGGACATCAGCTGAGGAACTTTCTTCAGTCTTAACCACTTCCTCCATTGTCTGAACTTCTTCGACAGCTTCAGGTGCTTGTGATAATTCACCTTGTTCAGTAGGCTCTTCAGACTGAGTTGTATCAGCTTCCTTTGTCTCTGCTGGTTCTTCAGCACTTAGTTCTTCAGCTGTTTCAGACTTAGTATCATGAGTCTCTTCTGCTGTGAGTTCTTTTGCTTCTTCAGTTGCAGGTACTTGCTTTTCAGCTGCCTCAACTGCTGTTTGTTCTTCTGCTGCTTCAGCTGTAGGAGGGATTTCTTCCTTGGCTGTTTCAGCAACAGGTACTTGTTCCTCTGCTTTTACAGTTGTTGCTTCACTTGGTTCTTGTTCCTCAGCTATTTCACTGGTGCTTGTTCCTCTGATGCTTCAGCTGTAGGAGGGACTTCTTCCTTAGCTGCTTCACTTGGTGCTTGTTCTTCTGCTGCTTCTGTTGTAGCAGGCACTTCTTCCTTAGCAGCTTCAGTTGGTGCTTGTACCTCTGCTGCTTCAGCTGTAGGAGGGACTTCTTCCTCAGCTGCTTCACTTGGTGCTTGTTCTTCTGCTGCTTCTGTTGAAAGAGGGACTTCTTCCTTGACTACTTCACTTGGTGCTTCGTCTTCTGCTGCTTCTGTTGTAAGAGGGACTTCTTCCTTAGCTGCTTCAGTTGGTACTCGTTCCTCTTGTGCTTCAGTTGTAGGAGGGACTTCCTCCTTAGCTGCTTCAATTGGTGCTTGTTCCTCTGCTGCTTCAGTTGTAGGAGGGACTTCTTCCTTAGCTGCTACACTTGATGCTTGTTCTTCAGATGCATCTGTTGCAGGAGGGGCTTGTTCCTCAGCTGTTTCTGTTGTATGAAGGACTTGTTCTTCAGCTGCTTCAGTTTGTGCATGTTCTTGTGCTGCCTCATTTAAAGGCGCTGTTGCTTCAGTTGTTGGGGTTTTCTCATCTGCCTCTTCCTGCATTTTTTCAGGGGTTTCTTCTACTGTAGCATCCTCCTCTACAGCTGGACTTGTATCTTTCCCCGTATCTTCCTTTGCTGGCAAGGGCTCAGATGGCTCTACAGCAGAAGTTGGTGCCTCCTCTGCAGCTGCTGAGGTGATATCTGTAGGCTCTTCAGCAGTTGGTGCTTGTTCCTCTACCAGCCCAGTAGTCTCATCATCTCCAGCCACCTCCTCAACTAATTCTTTTTCTTCAGCAGGTGCTACTGTTACTAGTTCTTCTGTTGCTTGAGGCTTCTCTTCCAAAGGTATTTCTGCTGGTTCAGTCTCTGCTTCTCCAGATTGTTGTTTAGCTACCATTTCTGCCTCAGGTTCAGCCTCCATTTCTGCTGGTTGTTTTTCCTCAAGTTCTGCAATCTGTGTCTTCTCCAACTCCTCTTCTTCAGCTTTCTCTAACACCTAAAGGTTTATATTAAAATAATACACAGCTATAACATTATCAAAAATGAGATAACTTACAAGGAAGTAACAAATTCACTTTTAAAGATGGGCAATAAGAATGATAGTTCATAAGTGAAAAAAAATGAAAATGAAAAAAAGGTTAATTTCTTAAAGTAATTTGAAAGCCTTTCTTATTTCTGAACACTAGCAGATTTGCATAACAGTGATAAAAACTCCATTTCAAGTGAGATTGCTAAGAAAGTATAATTAGTTCTAATAATGCTGTTGATTCAATGTGAGAAGAAACATACTTCTTCCTTGCCACCCTCTGACTCCTCAATGTGTTCCACGTCTTGTGTTCCATCCAGCTTCAGAGTTTCTTCAGGTTTCACAATCTGAGCCTCATCAACAGGTGTAGTGTTTGGAGTTCTGGGGAAATCACCTTCTGCCTCTGTTACGAGTAGACAGTTGAGGTACAAGACAATAAGTATTGAACAAAAGGTCCATAAAATAAGGTTCTCTATCTTAATGCACCTAACTGCTTTACACAAAAGTCATTTTTGTAGCTTAGTGTTGACAAATCATAAGGATATTATTTATAATTACTCATTAGAATTAAAAAAAAATCTGGCATGTTTATTAAAACTCTTTATAGAAGCCCCCTCAGTGAAGGACTCTAGTACTAATGTTACTGAAACACACGTGCATACCCACACACACCTTGTTCCAGAGCCTCCCCAGAATCTTTCTGAACTGGAGTTGCTTCTCCTGAGATGTTCTCTTCCTCATTCTCATCTTTCAGAGTCTCATCTGAAGGAATCCTCGGTGAAGCGACTCTCTGCAGGCAAACCTCTGGGATTCCTTGACCAACCACCACCAGTGAGTCCCCTTCACTGGGACCTGGAAACATTGGTAGACACAATTTAATGTCACAACTACCACTGTCACAACTACCACAATTACTACTTGTACTTTGATTTAGTAATTGATAATATGAGTTATTATAGCTTCATATAATTTTGAAACTGCTATAATAATTGATGACACTTTGCAAGGTTTTTTCCACCTCCTAAAATGTAAAGGGAAATAAGTTAAAAAGAGAAAAAAATGAATGAAATTTTGCTGCTATAACAATGACATACTGCAAAATATACCGTTGTATGACTAAAAAAAACTCCAAATGTGCTTTAAAGTATGAATTGAAGTACTGACAACTACAACTTGGACCTGTTGTGGCAATATTGTTCCATACAATGTCACAGCCAACACAATCACCTAGATAGATATACAGCTTGTCACAACTGTCACACTATCTGGCTTTGACAATAAAACCTGGCAAGGGTCTCAGATATTTCACATACACAGTAGTCACTCATATAAATTTCAACTGACATGGACTGCAGCCATTCAGATTGCATTCTGTGTTTTGTAACAATAAGTTACACTGAAATTTTCAAACTAATTAACCCATGTCACTTGGAATAAATACATTTTCAAAAGCTTTCTACACATTTTAATACTACATATAAATTGAAAAAAAAAATTTGCATTATACCTTGCTGGCTTGCTGCCCCTGCCTCGTCCTCTTCTTGTGGAGAGGGCAATTCAGACTTGATCACTTCCTCTTCCAAGGCACTGTCCACAGCAGTCACCTCCTGGGAGGCCGACTGTAGCGCAGTCTGGGACACCTTCTGGACAACATCTTCTGATGGAGCTCTGCTCACTGAGATGGAGTTAAAAGAAACTCAGAGAGGGAGAGAGAGAGAGAGAGAGAGAGGGAGAGAGAGAGAATTTAGTCTACTGTTCTGGTTTTCCCTTTTTATTTTCCTTAAGTTATTTCCACTGCACCCAACTCATTTAGGTACCATAATCAATCATTGAACAATCTAAAAAATCATCTGAACCTACCCTTCTGGACTGGGCTAGGGGTTTCATTCTGCATACTACCAAAAGAACTGATGCCTTCATCATCACAGCTATCTAGAAGAGCTGAAATCATAGTTGTTTTCTTGAAAAGCAAGTATTGAACACATGTTTACATTAAATTTAGATAAGCACATTTTACAGTCTTTACTGAAGATTATTTTTAGTCAAAACTGCAGAATCATATACATCATGGACAGATCTCTAATATGACTATAAATGTACACAATAATTCATTGTTGCATATACTGTTGAATAAGCCATTAATTAAATTTACCTATTAATACGTGCATGTATTTTATTTACAAGTAAATCTTATCAATATATCTACTACGACAATATATTTTTTTATATATTATTATAATCTTATTAACATTATTTTATCAAATTTTATTTCATCTATTCAATCATTATTATTTTTCATGCACAAACCCCTTTCTCTTTTTTCCAAGCGCCTCTCTAGAAATTCTGCAAAGAAGCTGTAGATATCCACAGGTTCCCCAATCATGGCTGTTCGCACCATGTCCTCCACCAGAGTTGTGAAACCTGGTGGGATTTTTTCTACACGCTCATAGTAATCTCTATTCCGAGCGAGGCGTGGCATCCTCTTACTCTTCGGGGTGTTGGAATAGTAATGGTTGCCGTACTATGATTATGGGTATCAGAGTTATCCCTATCAGTGATGTGAAATATATATTTATGATAAAATGCAAACAAAACTTAATTTATTGCTGTACTGTAAACCATAATGCATGTGGTATTTACACCAAGCTACCGACATTGACTATTACACTATTACAAAGATAAATAAAGTGCTATCATGTACTAGGTTTAATTTAAATGCCGAGCCACTGGTAAAAAAACAACATATTTTTATTCTCCCCCGTTTTCATTCAGCCTTATTCATTGGTTAAGTTTGTCAGGTAAACGTTGCATTAAAAAGTGTAAAACAAGGGGAGAAACAGTATTCGTATCATTATACTGTCATACCGCCCACTTTCGTTTGAAATACGCGCCTGGTGAACAGTGCTATTTTAAAGTTATGCAAATATCGATTATTTACCTGGTAAGGTCAGGAGGCGAGTTGTTTTGTGTGCGTCACCGGTAACTTAGAGATATTGAGCATGCGCAGGTCATAAAAAAAACTCCGCAGCAAATTAGGTTACATTCGTATTATTTATATTAGCAGTTTTGCTCAAAAACATACCTAAATCTGAATATTTAAATTATAAATAACAAAAACTTGCTACTTCTGCATTATATCGCAAAAGAACATCTGCAATCTTGTGTTTAGCCCTATGCGACCCGGGCCTGTATTGTTGACAGTATGGCGCCTTTCCTTTTGAATTCGTGAGAGGAACTTAATAGTTTTGTGAATATTTAGTTTCTTTATCTTCTTTGGGGTCCCTGTAATTGCTGAGGATGTCGGTAAGTTTGTATGAAACTTTATGGTGGAAGATAGGAGAAATGGTTATGATTTAAGGCTCGATATTATACACAGAGTTCACCCCGGCATAAAGCTACGCGTACATGAAAACGGGGGTGTGGCAACAAACTAGGCTTTCATTCAGAATTACCCCAACTTATGTACACCATAAGAGTAACTTATCTCCTTTTCTATCCCCAATATATATCTTAAAGTCTTAGAGGTTGTCCGGTTTTATTATTTCAAAGTACCTTAATCGAGATATAATATTTTGGTCTGTACCACGGTAGCTACATGTATAAATTTCCCATTTTGAACTGAGCAGTAATGGCCAACGGTGTTTAACTTACAGAATTGATAATGGATCTCATGGATGAAAGGTCTCTAATCTTCATATTGTGCCATGCTATAGTTATGTGACTTTTATTTGACAAGCAACCATACGCTTGACGACATTAGTTAATCATTGAACAAAGTAAACATGCTGAAGTATGCATGAAAGTAACCCCTATGTCGAATAATGGTTTATGGTGTATCATAAATATATGTTTGAATTAAAACATAGTTGGGTCGTTTCCCCCTTTTTCTTTCTTTTTTTTTTAAATTTGATTTTACTAAATTTGTTAGTTAGTGTATATATATGCAATGTTTATTTATTTATTTTTATATTGTGTCTTACTAAAATCATTTAGTTTAGCAAGGGAATAATGAAGGGGTGGCTTTATAAAATAAAAATATAAAATTAAAATCACTAACTTCAGAAAGATTTACTCAATTCACACACACACACACACACACACACACACACACACACACACACACTATCCTGCAGCAGATGTAACATCTGCTTTAAGGGAGTTGAGATATCTGCATTGACGTAGCTATACTTGCCTTTTATGGGATGCAGATTTTTATCTTCTCCTCTTTTAATTTTGAATATTTTTCTTTATTTCAGGCAATTGAACCAGTGCAAGTGACATACACAGGGGCCCTATGTTCTGTTCTAGCCTGGGTTTTAGGATGGGCCACCTTATACTTTGTCCTTTGTGTCCTGAATTCCAGCCACAAAAATGAATGGAACTGTAGAATTGTCAGTGCTGTTCATGCCATAACTGTGTGCTGTTTGGCATTTTGGGCTGTTTTTGTGCAGGGGCCATGGGTATTTACATTACCAGGTAACTTTTTTAGAGGGTGTACTGGTTGTATAGTGCCGTTGACAGGCCTTTCCCCTGCAAGCTCTTAGGTCTTAGAGCCTTTTGTGTCATAGCTGTACTAGTAGCTGATATATCTCCAAACACTCAACTTGATACAAAACTTTTGAAAATAATTTTTAAACACTCCGATACCATCCAAAATATCTGTTTACCAGTATGAATGGGAATCTTGCATTATTTCACTTTTTAAATGATAGTCATTAAACAACATGATACTTGTTTTCTGTTTTAATACAATTTTAATAATATTTTTTATTCAAATTAATTCTGTTCATTTAAATGTGTACATGGCACTGATGAAAAGTGTTAATGTGCTTTATAAGAATAGATTTTAAATAACTGATTTTTGTGGTTTATGAATTTTAAGTAAAAAAGACAAATGGGTATCAAATTTGAGATTTTATGAAACTTATACTGGTAATTTTTCTTAAACTCCTAAGTTTTTTTGTTGGTGTTACATTAATTATCTTATGAGTCTTGCATAGACAGACATGTGTATGTGTGACTGACATAAAGAGATCTGGAGCAAATTTAAGTGAAAGGAAAATACAAAGATTTAAGATAAATAGAGGTATAGCAAAGTTGCTTGTCCATTTATAGATGATTATGCAATTTGGCGATGTTTCAAGTATATACTGCAAGGACATTTTTGGGAGTTGTATACCTTTGGACCAGGTAGAGTATGCACATTGAATATTTTGAACAAAAATGTTTTTTTACAGAAAAAAGATGGTTAAAAACAAAATTTTAAAAAAGGATGAAAAAATATTCTTTTTGTTTGTCATAACAGTGTGGTGTAAAAGGGTTTTCACTTTTGGTTGAAGTGTCGATTTTTTCTTTTAGTTTATTTATTTGCATGTGCACCTGCTTTTAGAGTAGAAATATAGAATGACTCAAGCTTATGAGAGATAACTGCTTTTATATGAGACTTAATACTTTGAACACACACATATATATGAGATACACCAAATATGTACACCTATGCACACATAAAGTACACATGCATGTTGGGAACAGCTAGTGAGGTATTTTTATGGTTCATCTAACATGAAATTTAGCAATAACTAGAGGTTATGAAAATGATATAAATTGCAGAAAGGATAACTTAACAATTAAAATATGTGTGTCATCAACTTTGTGAACTGACTTGCTTGATTTTCCAGTTGATTAACAGACTGAAGTGAGCTTATTTGTAATTGTAATATTAATATGTATCACCTGACTTTATTTTAATGGTGTATTTCTCTCAGCTCTTTCTTTGCATATATTCTAATGGAATTTAAATTATTGAATGTTTTTGTCACTGCCAATTTGAGCTGTGCTAAAAAAAAAAACAGATCTACTAGTAAAGAATAAATACGACTGATTTTTTATAGTCTTAAAGATAACCATGAACCAATTTTATGAGTGAATTCCATTATTTATTTATTTATTTATTTATTTATTAACGCAATAAATACATGATCATTTGTAAAACCTGCAGTTTCATATTTTGATAAGGATTTTAGGGGAATTCTGCTGATTTTATTAATTGAAAACAGTAATCTATGAAATAAGCAGCTGGAAAGTTTTCCTTTTAGCATGAGGTTTCATATTAGAAGTAAACAAACCTTGATTGGCTTATTCTTCTACTTCTTCTTCATTATTAGGAGGGCGCAGTTCCCCTTTACAACAGTTTATAGCTGAGATGTCCCTAGGGTACTTCCTGTATGATTTCATGTGGTGCATATATTTTAAAACTGAAGGTAAGTTCTACATCAGAGCCTTGGGGTTTCTAAGGGCGCATTCCCATAGATTTTAGATCGATCTATCCCTGTGGGGAGTCTCACTATTGTCAGATAATCCGGCTTAAATGTCCGTCCCGCCTACTACAGGCTGTAAGGCGGTAATTAACTTTCGTGCCTGCTCGGCTGACAGCTATTTAGCGTGAACCAACCCCCAGGGAGTTAGGTCGATCTAGTTGGATCGATCTAATCTTTGGGAATGGGGTCTAAGGGGTGGTAAGATTGCATTCAGAACAGCGGACAGATCTGTGGATCAAATATGGCGACCCACTAAAAAGCTTGCCGCTTAATTCCTGATTAGATACTGATTAGATACTGAATAGATTCCCTGCTGGGATTACACAGCAAGCATTCAAGTGGGTTGGCTATATTTGATCTGAAAATCTGTTAGACCACTGTTCAGAATGCGCCCTAAGTCATAACTTTTTAGTGTTTAAATTGTAGAATTTCAACATCTTTGATGGATGCAATCTGTGGAGTTGGAGTTTTTGCATCCATTCATTACCTATTATAACTTTTCCCTCATTGTTCAGGCAAATTGTCATAATTCAGTTACTGACTAGTGCTCAGTGACTTATTATAGCCATCTTTTTTATTATTATTATAGGTTTTGTAATGTTACTTCATCACTGTTTAAGCAGCATTGGTTTGGGAGTGACAGTGCTCCGTGGAATGTACGGTACAGAGATGGTGGCGACCCTCTTGGCAACCGAAGTGACCAATCCTTTTCTGCAGTTCCGCTGGTTTCTAAGACAGACAGGGCAGTATGAAACCCTCCTCGGAGAAGTAAATGATATTTTATTCATGGCATTGTTTGGATTTGCCCGAATTGGAATGGGCACTTCTCTCCTTATTACTTACTACCAGCATCCAAACACAGACTTCTTGGGGAAGTTTGGCGGAACTTGTATTTATATCATAGGGTGGTTGTTCTGGATAAGTATTATGCGTTTTGCGCTAAAAAAATACACTAAAATGTATCACCTGTGGAAAAAGGGGAAATTAAAACTGGATGAGGATCATTATAAAATCAAGAGTGAGGAAAATGGGAGTTTAGACACAGGGGACATCATAGGGGATTTAGACATTGAAGAGATCAAGGAGGAGATTAAGGAAATTGCTGAAGAGATTAAAGAAGAGATTAAAGAGAAGATTCATTAATGGTATATTATGCAAAACATGCTTCCACCATTTTATCAGAAAATTGACATTAACTCATTTTTTCTATGTATTTGTAAAAGTTTTCATTACTAGTCAGTAATATATATGTGTCATTTACAGAATGCTATTGATTTTTTTCCATAGAAATCATGTTGAATTAATTTGATATTTTTCTGTATATGTCTGCTTTTATCAGTTTTGTTTTCATACAACTAATCAGTAAATATATTTAATGCGGCACTCTGATAATGCAGGATTTTGCAACTTGTGGCTCTTTCATCACACCTTTAATTGTATCTCCCATTTTTTTTCACACAGCGAATCACTGTAGCAGCAAATAAGAAATCTCCCTCTATCAAACGTTTCAGAAAATGGCAGATATATTTTTATGTGTACTAAATTGTATTTAATCTAAAAAAAATGTACTTTGCAGATAATGTTTCTCTTCAATCTTGAAGTATATTCCAGATAAATTTAAGTTGGATAGAGAATTGCGTGGAATATTTTGTGATGAGGAATATATTTTATCTTTTATTCTTATAGCGAACAAAGTTGTCAAACAACAGATATAGTACAAGTTTTGATTACGCGTTTCATGGTGCCATCATGTCCGCTCAAGTAATTAGTTGTAAAATCAACTGACACCACTTTTTAATTTTTGTGATAAATAACTGATTTTATAATCTAGTCTCAGAACTCGAGCTCCATGTTTCCAATTTTGTATACAGGGTCTGTCATGAAATGAATGTTTTATACATCTTGTCTTTAATATGACCAAAAGAAGGAGGCTCTGTTCCAGGGAAATTTAAGTGCAAATTTTTTCAGGTTCTTAATGCATAACTAACGGTGATCAAAGAAAAATTCTACATTTACCTTTATAATATTTTGATGAAGTTATGTTTATAGTTGAGCAAATATAAAAATATTGTGATCCGTGAATTTCATAATGAATGGAATGGAATAAATATGTCCATATTGGAAAGAGAGTATGCCAGTTCATTGATGAGGTTTTCACTTTAAGATTTAGGCTAAATGAATTACGGTCATTACTCCATCTTTTTAATGGGGGGAGGGGGAGGGTTGTGATTTTACAGATACTACATTTTAAAGTCAAGATTTCTAAAAATTTAAACATTCCTATTGAGTGGTAGGAACAGAGTTAAAGGGAGGCTATTCTATAGCTCTATTCTATGCAGTTAAAACACCACAAATCCTATATAGAAATGTGATTTTGTGATTATAAAAGTATGTATCTGAAAGTTTGCCCTTTGGAAGTCATTACCGCAGCTGAACATTGTTTTCCAAATTTTCTTCACGAAGAGCCCGCGCTAAAATCTAAAGGCGTTTTTAAGGTTACGAAATGAGCGGCCCCTTGCTTCAAAATTTCATTTTCATTCGCAAGCATTTACTTGGTTAAGTCCAAGGATTGTGAAATGTGCTTTGTAGGATGATTTAATAATATCTATTATTGTTACTGTCATTTTTAACTTTTTGGTCTCGTTGGAGTTGTGGTCGGTTAAAGCCCCAAAAATGCCGTGCATCCAATAGGCAGTACGTTTTAGGTATATTATCCTTTCCAGCATGTTCCCGCCAAATCGATTTTTTAAAAGAAAACCTTAAAGTAATTCCCTCCTACATGTACGCTCAAATCATTGCCCGACTCGGTACTTCACTTAGACAAGATGTTTTATACCATTTTTGAATACAAATTTTAGTCTTAAACGTTCCTCATAACGTTTTCCTATACTTTGTAGAAGGAAATATTGACACCATGTACTTTTATTTAGGGTTTTAGCGTTTGTAGTTTTTGAATTAGCAGATAGTACTAGTGTTTTAAATCCCCCCACCCCACCCCAAAAATGAGAAATGAATAAAATTCTGAGTGTTGTCCACACGATTCTGACCCTAAGACCACATTTCAATAGATTTTAGTTTTTCTTTTCCATCTTGTTGATTATTTCAAATTCTTTTCCCCGGCGAAATGTTTTGGGTTGTTACACATAGCTGTAGTTGTAAATCGATATCAATTATAATGGTTGTCCTTGTTTGTTTTTATACCGATCCTTAACGCGCGACCACAGTGGTTTTTGCCTCACCCCCCACCCCCCTCCCCACACTCGTCTCGTGTTTCGTACTCGTTTTACGCCCCACCCCCACTTCGTCTCCGTTCTGTAATAAGTTTATAAAGGAATATTTCAAGTGGAAAAGTATTCAAAAATATACATTAGGAGATAGCGAATGTGCGTTTTTCGGCGATCCCTACCAGTGAATGATTTAAAATCAGAGTTTGCGGAGACATGTTGGAAATCAATGTGGAGATGGACCTTTTTTGGTAAGCCACACACAAAGATAATTTTTAGTAACGACCATTCACAAGCACACGGTTATAAGTTGTGCGACTTTTATTTTTGCAATAACAACAAAATATTAACCGAAAACAAAATGAAATGATTGTCGTGCTTTTTCTGAGAAGGGCAAATAGCCGAAGATAAATTAAAATAGCAGAAAATATATTCCGTTCGTTAAGTTAAGGATTGTGCAAAATAAAACTGAATCTTTTTTTCTGAACTTAAAATGTCTGTCAAAATAACATTATTGTTGCAGTGACGACGCTGACCTTCATTTGTCACTGACGTAAAGTGCACCAGAGGAATGACATTGTGGAAAATAACATCAATTAAAATAGACTTGTAACACTTAATTAACAACAGTAAAAATATCTATACAATAGCCTACTACAAGTTAATACATATGTCAAAACACTTGAAACCAATAAAAATAAAGATATATAATACAAATACTAATAAAACTAATTAGATGTAGCAAAGTTTAGTTAGAATATGCTGTCTTTTTATGGACAGGCGCTATCTATCTGGACATTTGGGCATCACCTGCGTCTGTCGTTGCCGTTAGTGTCGCCTTGAATACTGTTACTTGCAATTGTCGTCATCAAACTTACAAGAAGGTTTCTTTGGATAGTGAAAATACAGCTCAAGTTTGAAAACAAGCCTGGCAGGGATATTTTTAGTGCTAGACAGTATTGTGCGGTATTTGAATTTTGAATTCATGCAGTGAGCTAGCATTAAATCATTTGTCCATTAATTATATATAATGACAGATGCCTGATGAACTAAGATATGTACATTTAAAAATTTTACATTACATGATTTGATAAGTTTAAACAAGGTATTACGTAAATCCAGTCACGTGACAACACCCCCAACTTACAAAAACACCTTTGCCCAGGAAAGGGAACTGTGAATACCCCTATATAAAGCTTCACATGTCGTGTGAATGATATATTAAATTAATTTCCAAAACTTTTACAAAGCTTGTTGTTTTTTTAAACAACCGTTTCTGTGAATACTTAGTGAAATAATATTTAAAAACATCTAAGTGAAACACGAGCACAAATGTAAACGCAACCGTGATAAATAAAATACTATCAATAAAAGAACGAAACAACATCCTTAATAGACAATTCTGAATATGCAAAAAATAAAATAGATAATAGTAATTCCAATCGAATCTAAATCATTTCCATTGGCAGAAGAGAAGCCCCAGAACGTAATGCCTAGTTTTATATGTTCACGGTGAACAGGTTAGAAATTTTGAATGTTACCGGTAGACTCGTCTTTCATAAGCAACACTGGAAAGTGAAGTTCCCCTGTAGACAATATACCTATTGGAAACACTGCCAATTTAAAATATCCAAATATCATTTCAGACTTGACATAAAAATATTTTAATTGATTGCTTTTTGTGCTTTTTGGTGGGTGCAGGATGGGGGGGGGGGGGGAAGGGGGAATGAGACACTAAAAAAAGTGACATAGCGTAAGATTCAAAGCACCCTTTTTACCTAAATGTACATAAACCACTTCTTGTTGAACTTATCTGAAAAGAAGTGATAATCTTGATCATTTTTCAAAGATGATGTAATTTTTGCAAAAACAATATGATTTATCAAAAACTGGTCAGTCTGACGAAAATACCATTAACCACAAGAAAATTGTTTCAATAATACCATTTCAGAGTTTTGTGTTGTTCTAATTTTTTAAAAGTATGATGTAATTGTTATAATTTAGTTTTTCAAAATCTCATTGCATCATTTCATTCAATGAAATTTCGTCCCTTGCGAAATAGCTTCATTTTTAGACAATCTTAAAATGAAATAAATACACATAAACAGTAACACATTCTGATAGTTTAGCAATATCTATCAAAGGGACGTGTCTTTTGTTTAGAACTCCTAGAGTGACTTTTTAAAAGTAAAATTTTAGTAAATTTTGTTAATCCAAAAGAAAAAATCACTTTAAAATCATACAGATGGTCCT
This sequence comes from Lingula anatina, assembly GCF_001039355.2. The sequence continues at coordinate 287,895 of NW_019773981.1, forward strand.
TTTATGTTTTTAGGGAGAATTAAGTAATATTAAATGCTATCAATCCGGCTGCCATTCCTGTCATTATGACAAAGATGATATCAACCTTCTCGAAAAAAGAAGCAGAATTGACGTTGGCTGCCTTCGTCACAAACCAAGTAGTGGCATCTGGCGGCTGAGTTGATGCGCAGTTATGGGTTTTATCACGAATCACGCGCAGAGGAAAGGCGTTCCCCTTGTATGTGTAAGCCGCTGTCTCAGATTCGATCCGATCCTGCAGTGAAGCAAACAAACTGAAACCTTCGTCATAATTACGGATATATTTGGCCAAGAGAAGATTAAGGCTTAACTGAACTGCGAATTGGGATTCCTCTCGTTCGCGTGGGTAGACGGTGCTAGAGGAGATATTCTTAACAAGGCAGCTGTAAGGTTTTTGACCCATCCTTTGTGGTCGCCATGTTTTAACGTAGTCATTACCTAAAAGGTTTGCAAGATTCCGCGGGAAACGAAAAGATTTACAGGCATCAAACACCTCATCGATGGTGTCATTTCCGGTGACCATGAAATCGATAACCAGCTTGTACAACACGTTGACAAGAGAAAGGAAAGGTGACGCGCACATTTCCGGCATCTCTTCACTTGGGCAGGTCATCTGGAAAAAAAAAACATTTTTGTACTCATTTAGAGCAATTCGATTAAGCAGTGAGCAATGTTTACTTGCCAGTCATTCAGAACACCATGTCTTCCTGTATAATTCAGAAGGAACTATCGATGGGTTTTACTTGAGTTTTTTTCCTTTTCATTCAGCCTTTGCATTTAATATGGAATATTTTGGTTTCAAAGTTGTGCCTAGGTAAAATGTATTAATTATTTCTAAAAAACGTGTATTTCATGCGAATGACGAGAATAGATAAATGTGTTGTCTTTGATGTCTTACAATGCTTGTGTTGGAGTTACACGATTCTAGTGGTTCCGGTGTTGTTGGATCCACAAGCGCTGAAAACGCCACAGGATTAAACTTCTTAACATCCGACTCGCCTGAATAGTATACAAATAGCATTTCAACATACGTATATATACATGTATATGGGGTCATCAGGGAACTAAGTAATGAGAACTTTGGTTTTTTATATGTGCGATAAATATATAATTATCGCACACATAAACAAGGTACCAAAGCTGGCAAATGTACTTAAAAAAGCAGAAAATAATGATGCAAAATACGTTATTTTGTCAATTTTGTTGCATTATTACAAAATGCTTAACAATAAAATCAATACCAAAATTTTACTATACACAACATGTAACACGGGCATTAAGAATGTGTAACAAGTTCAAGACTTCAGGCCCATGAAAGTTCAAGTTCACGCCTTAAAATGCCAGAATAAGAAAAAAGAAAATATCACAAAAGTGCATTAATTCAAGAAAAAATAATTCGATCGATTTGTTTTTCAAATATCAGATGTATGGTAATTCTAAGAATCATTCCTATTAGTTAAAAAATAAAAAGTAACACAGTCTTCTTTCATAATGTTTGTGACGGCAGTGCACAAAGTAGGTTTTTGCCAATTTTGATGCAATATTGCATAATGCATATTGCATAATTTAAAACATAATCACCACCAATTTGTAATCACCTACTATACGTAGCATGCACATTCAGAAAATGAACTTCAATTCACTTTTATGCCCATGGGAGTTGTTTGGTCCCCATTGTAAATGCCAATCTGTGAAAAGTAAAAATTTCACAAAGAGCTGCATCTAAGCTTTCAGAAAAAAGATGTTATCAGACTGGTTCTTCCACGCCAGCTGCATTTCATTCCTATGCATCAATCCAGTAAGTTTGATAATCAAAAGTATTAAGGTTTTCTTTTAATGGTCACTCTGGCGACAGTACCCAAATGTTTTTAGTTTTGATGCAATATCACATAACGCTTAATAGCATAATCACAACCAATTTTTAATTATGCACTGCAATTATCATAGGCATTTGGAAAATAAGATTAGCAAGGGTCTTCAGGCCCAGGGAAGTTCAGAGTCACTTTCTGAAAATGCCAATATGTGAAAAATTAACATTTCACAAACTAACTGAATAACTTCCAGAAAAGGACACCAATTCCTAATATATTACAAAAAATATTGATCACTCTTGTAAGTTTTAAGTCAATTGGCGTATCGGTTTTCCTTGAAATGTGTTATCTGCATTGCATATATGCTGGAAAAAGGCCAAAAACACCATAACTTTTAGAAAATCTGCCGGATCGGGACGATTTTCGAACTCGACCTGTATGGTACAAATAATGAACAGTTCCGTAAGTTTGAAGACAAAAAGGTAAACGGTTATCACGATCCTAATTGAAAGTTCTGAGCGACGACGGCGACGATAAACGCAGGTGTCTGTACATAAAAAACAAAAGTGCTTATTACTGTTGACACAAAATGACGTTTGTGTCCACTAAAGCAAATGTTGCTTCACTCTAAAATGAAGAATAGGCAATGCATTTCTCTCCCCTTTTCAATTTATAGGTTGAGTTCGATACAATACAGCGTGATGTTTGAAGGCAGCAAAACTGTCAAATGGGCAGAAATTTAAATATCAAAACTGAAAGAAGCAGTCAGTTTGATGCAATGTTGAAACATTGACATGCCTAATTATGTATCAATGTGGACATTCAGAAAATGACACTTGCATTGGACATTAGATCAGGGGAATTAAAAGTCAGTTTGAAACACCCGTTTAAGAAAAAATCACAAAAAAAGCTGAAGAAGAAAAAATCACAAAAAAAGCTGAAGGAGAAAACAATTCAGTCAGGCATTTTTTGAAGTGCATCTCAGTTATATCAATCCTTAATGCTTGATAACAATGATAAGCATCATGGCTCAAATTCTGTTTTGTTAACGAGTAAAAATTCCTGAAAAGTGCACGGCGGCACACTGCATCTGCCCAGTAAAGTATGCTATTACAAAACTGATCATCATGAAAAAAACAACAATAAACATTTACTTACTGTTTCCAAGGCAATAACCAAATGAGGGCGTATAATCGTATCTGCAGAGCCAACAGAAATGATTTCTGGCATAATAAGCTTCAGTGGTGTGAGGCATTACATGCGTGATAGCCGTAATTGAAGTGTTGCCGCAAAGTCCACGGTAAGGAGAATCTCTGTAGCACTCGTTTGGGTTACCGCTAAAGAGTATACCTTGCCCGTGACTGTTGGAGATACTGTCTATGCACGGTCTACCAGGGATTCCATCTGGTTCATAGAATTTACCATGGCAATCCGGGAGTCCATGCACTGCTTCTAATATGGACGTCACACTACTAGCTTTCATTGCAAAGGCGTCATAGTTCGACAGCATGCACTCTACGGTCATGGTCCAGGATTTGTACTGATTGACGCCATGGCAAATGGCACAGAAGGAATTCCGGAAAGTGAACCCTGAGACTGGGTCAGACACAGGCACTATCAATCTTGCCTCGATAGTAGAGTTCGGGTTCTCACAGTTTTCCCGAATCTCATCGTCAAACCAATTCCCTGGGCATGCTTTTATCATCCAGAAGAACCTACTGGACTGCAGACGACCTCTTCTTTTTTTAGTTATCTGCGAACGACATTCCAAGTCATCGGCTCCCACGATTATTGGCGGCGACGATGAGGGAGAAGTGTTGGTGTTAGCACTTATGTCTCTTTCGTTGCACTGCAGATTAGAAGCCAAACAGCAATCACCAAGGGCATGGCACACGTCATCGCAATAACATGAAATGTAGATACTGTGACCAAGTTCCTTATCAAAGGGTTCCACGAGGGCGCAGAACCGCTGACGAGCTACTGGCGAAGACAACGCCCTGTTGCCCCATGGGTTTGGAGAGGTTGTGGATTCGCCATGTTCAGTAGCTGTGGTGGCCGAAGAAGATCCCAAAGGAGTTTGAGGAACTGGTGTGGTCACAGGCAAAGGATGACTTAATGTCTCGTTGTCAAGGACTGGTGGCATTGGGGGAGTTTGTAGCTGATTTGGAGTAGAACTCGTAGTGGTGATCTGGTCAGCTCCGCCTGTGCTTCTGACCTGTGACCCGTTTATTAGTGGGAGCCCCAGCAAAAGTAGAACGGTGCCCATCAGTAAATTCAAAAGAGACTGAAACATACTTCCCTAAAAAGATAAAATATATCAATTCATATATATGTACGTAAATATGTAAAATTTTGATTCACTCGAGTCCCGTATACATGGTGTATTATTAAGGACCTCGTCTGTTGTGCGTTAGACCCCCTTTACACGGTAAGCAACATTTGTGCGACCGTGGAACTAGCCAGAACGACGTGTCGGGCTCAAAGGAGGTACGGTGTTCGCTAAAATCGCACAAGGGTGCAACACAGGATGTTCTGACGACACGGGACTGAAGCCCATACACTCGTCATCACCTACACCACTTTTCGTGATGAAATAAGGGGTGGAGTCGTGCCCTATATATATAGCGATTGCTATCTCAACTGAAGATAGAAAGATGTTAAACTGACGATTAACGGCTTGAGCTGTCTATGACTTATGCTTAGCAACGAGAAATAAAACGTCGATATTTTATATTTTCGGGATTTTTTTTACAGCACTGCATTATTTAATAATTAGATGCAGGAAAATCTGTAAGATCTAAAACCCTTTTAGAAATCTTAACTTTTGTTGTTCTACCCAGTATGATATAATACTATAAACATTTTTTTCAGCTGCGCGTATAGGAAAATGCCTGGGTAATGCTATTTGTAATTAATGATTGACGGAAAAAAAGCTCACTAATGGACAATGTGTCGTGCCTGACATAAGGGCCATAAACATATTTTCATACATAACACATCATCGTTAAGAAGAAACAGTTTTTACCAAGGATAAAAAGTGAGGTTGACAGATCTTTTTACGAGTAAACTTATACTAAACTTGGACCCATTAAAATTAATGCAATGACGAATAAAAAGTTTCATTCCCCATAGGAGTAACGCAGCACTCTCTAGTGACACGAATTACTAGATGACAGTCATTATTTTTTCACCTTTAAGGGCAAACGGTTATATCAAGAACAAATTAGGATGTCCCATTTTATAATGTTATAAATCCCATGAACACAGTTTATCGATAAAAGCCGAATTCATTCCTTTGCTATTAAAGTCTTAATGGCATATATGTCCAAAGAAAATCTTTGAATAGCTTTATGTAGTCTCCCTTCGTATCTACAAAACACATACAGGAGAATAGTGTTGATATTATGTGCACTGGTAAGCGAAGTAGAGACAGAAAATGATATTTCCAACAAAATCAGTACTGAAATACATACTCCACAGGGTTTTTGAAAGAAAATAACAGTCATAATTCTTTCGCCTGCATCCACATTTGAGATCGGTAAAAGATACTTGAAAAGGTGATAAAAGGAAATACCTGCATGTGACACCATCCAGGTTTTCAGTTCGCTCTTTATCACCCTCTTCAGTTTTGCAGAAAGCAGCTACACCTTCGTTGGCACTTAACACGAAACAGTTTCTGTCTTTGAATTTCTCTTTCTACCCTTTTTTTTCTTTTTTCGTTTTCGTTTTCTTTTCTTTTCTTTCTTTCTTTCTTTTTTTTTTTTTAATTTNAGATCGGTAAAAGATACTTGAAAAGGTGATAAAAGGAAATACCTGCATGTGACACCATCCAGGTTTTCAGTTCGCTCTTTATCACCCTCTTCAGTTTTGCAGAAAGCAGCTACACCTTCGTTGGCACTTAACACGAAACAGTTTCTGTCTTTGAATTTCTCTTTCTACCCTTTTTTTTCTTTTTTCGTTTTCGTTTTCTTTTCTTTCTTTCTTTCTTTCTTTTTTTTTTTTTTGTCAAATTTTGTTTTGAGTTGGTTAGATTTGTTCAGACCTATGATACTGGGAAATGGAATATATTTCTTTTTTTAAATCTCTACCTTATCCTTTTCTAGATTCGTGATTTTCCTACACACTCCAGTCCATTAAATAAAAATAAAATCTGGTCAAAGAAAATAACCGAATAAAAGAAGGGTACTTGAAAGAGAAAAGGTAGGATCGTTGCATTTGAGTAAGGTTTTTGAAAAATGGTCCCGTTAAATGACCAAATCTCTGTGACAATTGGGTAAATGAGCAAATTTGTGAACATGTTTACACTCGGCTATTTGAATGAGGAAACTAAGCACCGTTGACAAAGTTTTGATTCTCAATTTAGTTGATAGCTGATCTGCACACAAATAATCTGACAGGGATATTCATGATTAACCGAACTCGAGTTTTATTTTTATTTAAGATATATTATATCGTTATTTGTGAAAAAAATATTAACGACTGAGTATGATCATGACTCATAAAGGATTACTAGTGATCAGTGATCTAGTTTTTTGCTTACTACTGAAATATTGAGAAGCATTGAAAATTGCTCATAATTTCCAAGTAATTTCAAAGTGTAAGGAATAGTTTCTTTCATCAAAGGAAGTAACACATATGCCTCACAGCTAATTTCGATTTGTGTTCTGTGAAGTTGTTGTTGATATCTTTGCAAGCAGTGGGTTAGCCAAAAAATACTTATAATACTCCCGTACATGCCTTTTTTTGATAATAAATAAATCTTAAGTGATCATACACAAATGTCATCTCACCGATGACGTCATGATAAAAATATTAATTCAAGGGGATAAATATGCAAAATCGGTTTCTAAAATATCTATTTATCTCATCACCCACGAACACCGTTTCAACGCAAATTAAATTAAACCTCTCTTATATTGGTGTACCTAATTGTTACATAATATAATATAATATAATATAATATAATATAATATAATATAATATAATATAAATATTATTTCAACTATACATATAGGTAAATGATTGAAGAAAAAGAGGCTCACTAATGGACAATGTGTCGTGCCCGAAGGGTAATAAAAATATTTCATGAGGTTATATTATGTAAGTGTCATCGTCGAAGAGTTTTTGAGTAAAATGACGGCTTCTTTGTACAGCACTGATTTAAAGCAATTAACTTTGCAAATTTAAGTAATCAACATTTGTATCTATCGCGTCACTAACGCTTAGCTAGTGGGATATAAGGAGAGCGAGGAGAGAAGCTATAGAGCACGAAGAACATGGACGTAAATACGGACAGTTAAGAGTTGTAGACTTCACTTAGAACATGAAGTTACAGCACGAGCGCCGACAAATAAACCGTTTAACTGGTCATTATGTGGACTATGTGGGTTTGCTTTGTGCCACCGTACGTAAATTTGACACGAATCGTGGATTCTTTGGATTGCGTTATGCACTAAATGAGTCGAAAACCAAATGTCCAATTTGGGCACACATTGAATTAAGCGTACTTAATTCATATGTGCAAAGAACATTTTTTTCTGTATGTAAAAAGGTTCAGTACAAATGACAGATTTTTCAAACATCGACTTGTCCATCCGTTATTATGATAGAAAAATAATTTTCCAAAAACAAGCCGGAGTTAAACGCTTCAGATTTCAGTCTGTAATATTTTAAAAAAGGTCTATCTTTATTTCCAAATCTATCTTTATTTCCAAATTTGCTAATTTTTCTTAATTACTCTGCCGATCATAATATGTTATGATATTTATAACCCCCCTGAAAATTTTGAAAAATTGTGAAACGTGACTGTTTTACCCCAAGTATATGCCTTCAGGGACACTTAAACCTCCACGCAAAATGATTTTGACGCTTATCTCATCTACAAACAATGTTTAATCATACCTTGCCAACTTTTTGTCCCTTTACTTTGACAACAGAGTTTAGTTCATTTCACTGTAAGGCCACCGGCCTTTTTACAATAATTTGTTAATCATTAATTTCTACGCATTACATTATACATTTCCCCTGTCCATATCTAATAACGACTTTCTTCTTATTTCTGCTTTTGTCAAATAATTCGAGATTTTTTCTTAAAACTCTAATACTTTCTGATTTCTTCAATATGATAAATAGTTCATGTGAACCCAATTCCCGATGAGAAAGTTATCCCTTAGCTCGCTATATGGAGGAAAACTAGTGCCTTTTGCACTCGACTACCTCCTAATTACAACACTGATTAATTCTCTGATCCCTAGAATTACCACTTTGTCTACCTTTTTCAATTTCAAGTTGATGATTTGAACATCTTAATCGTTCTAAAACTGATATACAATTAGCTTTATCAAATACTGTAACGTATGGCTCAATAATGAGATTATGCTTAGATAATTTATATACATCTAGTCTCAATATAATTTGACATTTTGTTACACCACGACAAGAAATAAATATCCATGCACCTTTGATGAAATTCCTTTATAAATGAACTTTCATCCACCACTCCTTGGTTAATCCAGACTATTCCAAAATCATACCCATATAACAGTTTCTTTACTTGTAATGCCCAACAATTCTTCTCGTTTTATGCCATATTTTACTGTCACACGTAACACGCTTAATAATGAACCTATTTCAGGTGCATTCATAAGCTTGAGCCAGTACTTAATTACTTTCACCAAACGTCCAAGTATTTTTTGTCTAATTCAACCGTTGCCGCTACGTTAGACGCATTTTTTCCTATTACAATAAAATTTGCAGAATTTATTTTGTACAACTTCCGCATCTTGTCCAGGATGCAAGCCCCATACTTTTGCCCCATAGTTTGAAATAGGAACTATCTTTGTATCAAAAACTTTTAGCCAGCAATCAACCTTGGCTTCACCAAATTTACTCATATGCTTTGTTACGCGCCTTATTCTGAAATCCAAGCAGTGATTAAAAAAATAATAATAAAAAGTAAAATAAAAATAAAATAAAAAAAGACTGATGAGTGTGACCAATAAGAGTATTTCTTACCTTTGATGACACCGTTATTCTGCAAATAACAGCTATTGGCTATGCAGCACCCAACCTCCGCCAAGGCAGTCGGCTCGTTTCCAAAACTTGGACAAGTGCCGTCTTTAAATCGCAAACCCAGTATTTATCCGTAGAAGAGGAAGCCATCTCGTGTCTGTTGGACGTAAAATAATTGCAGCAATTACCACAATTATCTGTACAGTCAAAGAGGTCACGTTCCTCGTACTAGTAGTTAAATAGATTTATTTTCGTGATAATGCCGAATACAATGTGGGCTTACAAAGTCACCGGTTTTAACATTAATTTTACTACTAAATCTGTCGTGCCACACGAATCACTATAGGTTATTGACATTTGTCTTTATTTCACCTCTTTTTAAAGGGGTAAAGCGCCAAGTAAGAAGAAAAGATGTCTCATTTTATCTATCCCTTTTTTTAAATGGTGTTGATAATATGCGCACTGGCAGTGGAGGATTGAGGGTGGGTGTCAGGGGGGTCCTGACCCCCCCTAGATTTCCGAGAAAATCACATCTATGGTCCCCTCTTGAAATTAGAATTTTGACTAGCTGAATCACAGCTCTAAACCGTATCAAATGGCATCGTTCGCCCTCTAAAGTACCAAAAATTTTAGTGGCCCTTCACCTGGCTCCGAACCCCACGCCAAGGCTGGAAAAGTATGGCTATAGCTTTTATCATCTTTAAACCTGAAATTAATGTTCATGTAGGCGTTTGTTTGGACCAATTGGCATTAGGATCAAAATGTGCGCTAAAATTTGTAAATAGTTTTCTCATTTCAAAATACATCCACATTTGAGATCGGTAAAAATACTTGAAAAGGCGATAAAAGGAAGTACGTGCATGTGACGTCATCCAGGTTTCCAGTTTGCTCTTTATCACCTTCAGCTTTGCAGAGAACCGTTCAACCGCTACACCTTCGTTGGCACTTAACAGGAAACAGTTTCTGTCTTTGAATTTCTCTCTACCATTTTTGTCAAATTTTGTTTTGAATTGGTTATATTTGTTCGGACTTATGGCACTGGAAAAGGGAATATATTTCATTATCCTTTTCTAGATTCTGGATTTTCCTTCATGTATACATTCCAGTCTATGAAATGAAGATTAAAGGTGGTTAAATAAAATAATCGGGTGAAAGTTGGGTGTTTGAAAGATAAAGGGTACGTGTAGGATAGTTGTATTTGAGTAGCTTTTTTGAGAAACGATCTCGTTTAATGACCAAATCTCCCAGTCATACTGTGATAATCGAGTAAAATTATGATCATGCTTAGACTTGGCTACTTTAATTAAGAAACTTTGTTAACACCTCAGTGTAATAGATAGTTGATCTGCACACAAATTGTCCAGCAGACCCATCAGGTAGTTTGCAGAAATAAAAATAAGACTGCATTAGAAATAAGTAGAGAACATTATTCTATAATGAGTAATGTATACATAAATTTTTTTTTGATATTTACAGAAATACCTTGCATTGCAAAATCAGAATTTTGATCTATTTTTGTTTGTTAAAGAACTATTATGGGCTATTCAGGGGTATTCATGATTAGCCTAGAACTTGAGTTTTATTACATCTTTATTTTGATAATTATTAACGACTTGTATAACGTAACACGTGATCATTACTCATCAGAAATTATTATATTCAGTGATCTAGTTTTCAGGTTACTACTCAAATATTGAGAAGCACAGAAAATTGTTTATAATTTCCAAGTAATTTCCGAGTGTAAGGAATAGTTTGTTTCATTAAAGGAAATATCACATTTGCCTTATAGGTAATTTCGCGTTGTGTCATGTGAAGTTGTTGACGACACAGGTCACGACTAAATCTGTCGTGCCACACGAATCACTAGGTTATTGACATCTGGCTCTCTTTCAACTTTTTTATAGGACCAAGGCCTAGCGTCAAGTGAGAAAAAAAGATGTTAAAACCTGACATGTGGTTATATAAGTATATCAGTGGCGGATTTAGAGGGGGGGGGTTCTAAAAAATATATTACACTAATATTCCCCTCTTGAAATGAGAAGTTTGCTTTCCAAAACACCCAAAAATTTTCGGGGTCCTTGAGCGGGCCCCGAACCCCACACCAAGGGGGCGGTGGTTGGTTCCGTATTGGAGACCTGTCGTTCCGGACCCCCCTTCAAATAATCCTGGATCCGCCCCTGTATATAAATCAATTCATCAGCCTCAAGTACCCACAATTAACTTACTGAACTTTGTAAATTAATCAATAGAAAAGTAAAAAAGACATGAGGTGAAAGTTATAAATTAAAACAATCAGGAGCAATCACGACCAGATAGATAACACAGTAATTAGTAACAGTAATTTGTAGTACATTGGACTCTTCGACTCGGAAGAGAACTGATTGTCTCAAACTAAAACTATTGATAAAAGCCGAATTTATGTTTTTGTTTTAAAGTGTCAGCGGTACATTTGAAGAAAAATGTTTCAAAAGCTGTTTTTAGTCCTCCTTATTGCTACAAAGCACCTTTAAATGTTTGATACATGTGTAGTCGCACTGGTGACCGAAAAAAAAAAATCACTGCTAAAATGCGTCGTCTCCGATCCCACTTCTGGATTTCTACTGTAGAAAAAAAAAATCAAATCTATCGGGTACAAAAGTATGGCAATAGCTTTTCTCATCTTGACGCTCGCTTGGAACACTGATCCGAATAAAGCAGAATTGTTTGGACTAATTGGCAATTTTAGTAAAATATGCATTGATCAAAACATTTAAACCTCCTCTCAGCACAATATACACGAAGGTTTGGGATCATGCAGGGAAACTTGAGAAGGTGATAATAGGTAACAAGTGCATATCCCTTATATGTTGCGTCTTCTAGATTTCCGGTTTGCTCTTTATTATCACCCTCTTCAGTTACTCGCAAAACTTCTGCGGCCTCCTTAGCACGAACTTAAAACTAAATTGTTTGTCTCTTCGAATTTCTTTTCACGAATGTGCCAGGGGTCACAGTATTGGAAAATGATTTGTAATTAATATTTTTTAATCTTTTAATTCTTAATTCAATTCAACTGGAAGTTGAAAGATTTTAGTCTTTGTCTTAGTGCTTGTACCGTGTATGATAAAATTCGCCCATTGGAATAATGAGCATGCAATAGGAGCTTTAGATAAGATTTCACCCTTTAGAAGTTTAAATTTTACTATCCTATGCTTCAAGCCCAGCAATCCGTTAGAACTGGATTAGAGGAAGCCCTTGTGTGTCCACCTTGTGGGCGGATTTGGATTTGAATAGACCAATCAGCTAAACTTTATCTGATTGACATTTTAATTGATAAAGTTTAGCATAAAAACTTGTGAACTTAAACATTGAGGGGAGGATGTCTGGATTAAAGCTCATAATGAATCTTAATTGTACCATGTAACTTTTAGTTTAGCAAAATATATAACCTGGTAAAGTTACAACATGGAGTCGTTTCATTTCTTCCGTGTGCGATGTTTAAAGCTTAGAGCCTGGGAATCTCCATAGCAGTTTCAAAGATCGCGATATCCCAAGATGAAAGCCCACAGTGCCCAGCCAATGAAGTGTGGGGTCATGTGTGTGTGTGTGTGGTGGGGGGGGGGGGGGGAGTAAAAAAGTCCCTCACAAGCTGTTCTTAGGACTTCATCTTTGCTGGCCATCTTTGCTGGCCAATCAGATTTCCACCAATCACCATGAGTTCTGTTTGGAAACTGCCATTTATGCCCGCCCAAACCATAACACTGCGGAAATTGCAATGGCCGAAGGCACGACCCCTGTCCAGATCAGGCAGCCGTGACATGGATGCCAGTGTCCACAGGCATTGGTTGTGGACAACTGATTATGCAGGGCTTTTGTCCCAATTTGTGTTCAGATGAGATGTCTGAATATTTAGCTCATGTCATCTAGCCATCTTCTGGAACAACTCAAGTGTATCAGTACTGCAGGACTGAGATGGTGTTCTGGCACTAAAAACAGTGACCAGACTGACATGTGCATATTTGGGCATTTTGAAGCTCTTTGTCAAAACCAAAGATTGCGTTTCTTTTTGGCCAGTATATCTAGACGTGATACATGCACCGTTCTTACTGACGCAACTTTTGCTTATTCATGTACATATTAGTACACTATTTAATCATGCTTTCGCATGTTCTGTCCTTCCGAATAGCTTTATTTGAAAATAATCCTTCCATTTCTTATTATTAATGAAGAGAATAAAGAGAAGATTCATTAATGATATATATTATGCAAAACATGCTTCCACCATTTTATCAGAAAATTGACATTAACTCATTTTTTCTATGTATTTGTAAAAGTTTTCATTACTAGTCAATAATATATATGTGTCATTTACAGAATGCTATTGATTTTTTTCCCATAGAAATCATGTTGAATTAATTTGATATTTTTCTGTATATGTCTGCTTTTATCAGTTTTGTTTTCATACAACTAATCAGTATATATATTTAATGCGGCACTCTGATGATGCAGGATTTTGCAACTTGTGGCTCTTTCATCACACCTTTAATTGTATCTCCCATATTTTTCACACAGCGAATCACTGTAGCAGCAAATAAGAAATCTCCCTCTATCAAACGTTTCAGAAAATGGCAGATATATTTTTATGTGTACTAAATTGTATTTAATCTACAAAAAATGTACTTTGCTGATAATGTTTCTCTTCAATCTTGAAGTATATTCCAGATAAATTTAAGTTGGATAGAGAATTGCGTGGAATATTTTGTGATGAGGAATATATTTTATCTTTTATTCTTATAGCGAACAAAGTTGTCAAAAAACTGATATAGTACAAGTTTTGATTACGCGTTTCATGGTGCCATCATGTCCGCTCAAGTAATTAGTTGTAAAATTGACTGACGGTTTACTTTTTGTGATGAATAACTGACTTATAATCTAGTCTCAGAACTCGAGCTCCATGTTTCCAATTTTGTATACGGGGTCTGTCATGAAATGAATGTTTTATACATCTTGTCTTTAATATGACCAAAAGAAGGAAGCTCTGTTCCAGGTAAATTTAAGTGCAAATTTTTTCAGGTTCTTAATGCATAACTAACAGTGATCAAAGAAAAATTCTACATTTACCTTTATAATATTTTGATGAAGTTATGTTTATAGTTGAGCATATATAAAAATATTGTGAGCGTGAATTTCATAATGAATGGAATGGAATAAATATGTCCATATTGGAAAGAGAGTATGCCAGTTCATTGATGAGGTTTTCACTTTAAGATTTAGGCTAAATGAATTACAGTCATTACTCCATCTTTTTAATGGGGGGAGGGGGAGGGTTGTGATTTTACAGATACTACATTTTAAAGTCAAGATTTCTAAAAATTTAAACATTCGTATTGAGTGGTAGGAACAGAGTTAAAGGGAGGCTATTCTATAGCTCTATTCTATGCAGTTAAAACACCACAAATCCTATATAGAAATGTGATTTTGTGATTATAAAAGTATGTATCTGAAAGTTTTGCCCTTTGGAAGTCATTACCGTAGCTGAAGAGTTTTGCTTGAATGGAGCGTTTTTGTTTTCCTAATTTTCTTCACGAAGAGCCCGTGCTAAAATCTAAAGGCGTTTTTAAGGTTACGTAATTAGCGGCCCCTTGCTCAAAAATTTCATTTTCATTCGCAAATGAAAAAAAAAAATTGCAAGCATTTACTTGGTTTAGTCCAAGGATTGTAAAATGTACTTTGTAGGATGATTTAATAATATCTGTTATTATTACTATAATTTTTAACTTTTTGGTCTCGTTGGAGTTGTTGTTGGTTAAAGCCCCAAAAATGCCGTGCATCCAAAGCCCACCCCCGCCTCTACGGTCCCACACTCGCCTCGTGTTTCGTACTCGTTTTAGGCCTCACCCCCAACTCCGTCTCCGTTCCGTAATTAGTTTATTAAGGAAAATTTCAAGTGGAAAAGTATTCCAAAATATACATTAGGAGATGGCGAGTGTGCGTTTTGCGGAGATCATTACCAGTAAATGAATTAAAATCAAAGTTCGCAAAAATATGCTGGAAATTTATGTGGAGACGGGCCTTTTGTGCTAAGCCACACACAAAGATAATTTTTAGAAAAGGAAATACACAAGTACACGGTTATAAGCTGTGCGACTTTTATTTGCAATAACATAAAATATAAACCGAAAACCAAATGAAGTGATTGTCGTGCTTTTTCTGAGAAGGACAAATAGTCGTAGATAAATTAAAATAGCAGAAAATATATTCCGTTCGTTAAGTTAAGGATTGTGCAAAATAAAACTGGATCTTTTTTTCTGAACTTAAAATGTCTGTCAAAATTACATTATATTGTTGCAGTGGCGATGCTGAACTTCATTTGTCACTGACGTAAAGTGCACCAGAGGAATGACCTTGTGGAAAATAACATCAATTAAAATAGACTTGTAACACTTAACAACAGTAAAAATATTTATACAATAGCCTACTACAAGTTAATACATATGTCAAAACACTTGAAACCAATAAAAATAAAGATATATAATACAAATACTAATAATACTAATTAGATGTAGCAAAGTTAAGTTAGAATATGCTGTCTTTTTATGGACAGGCGCTATCTATCTGGGCATTTGGGCATCACCTGCGTCTATCGTTGCCGTTAGTGTCGCCTTGAATACTGTTACTTGCAATTGTCGTCATCAAACTTACAAGAAGGTTTCTTTGGATAGTGAAAATACAGCTCAAGTTTGAAAACAAGCCTGGCAGGGATTTTTTTAGTGCTAGACAGTATTGGGCGGTATTTGAATTTTTACAAGTATTCATGCAGTGAGCTAGCATTAAATCATTTGTCCATTAATTATATATAATGACAGATGTCTGATGAACTAAGATATATACATTTATATTTTTTTACATTACACGATTTGATAAGTTTAAACAAGGTATTACGTAAATCCAGTCAAGTGACAACACCCCCAACTTACAAAAGCACCTTGCCCAGTAAAGGGAACTGTGAATACCCCTATATAAAGCTCCACATGTCGTGTGAATGATATATTAAATTAATTTCCAAAACTTTTACAAAGCTTGTTGTTTTTTTTAACAACCGTTTCTGTGAATACTTAGTAAAACAATATTAAACAATATTTAAAAACATCTAAGTGAAACACGAGCACAAATGTAAACGCAACCGTGATAAATGAAATACTATCAATAAAAGAACGAAACAACATCCTTAATAGACAATTCTGAATATACAAAAATAAAATAGATAACAGAAATTCCAATCGAATCTAAATCATTTCCATTGGCAAAAGAGAAGCCCCAGAACGTTATGCCTGGTTTTATATGTTCACGGTGAACATGTTAGAAATTTTGAATGTTACCGGTAGACTCGTCCTTCATAAGCAACACTGGAAAGTGGAGTTCCCCGGTAGACAATATACCTATTGGAAACACTGACGTTTTAAAATATCCAAATATAATTTCAGACTTGACATAAAAATATTTTTAATTGATTGCTTTTTGTGTTTTTTTGGTAGGTGCTGGATGGGGGGG
>NW_019773981.1:304285-322615 GCF_001039355.2 Lingula anatina
ATCATTTTAATAGATAATTGCCATGAGTTAATTTTTGCGAAAACAATATCATTTATCAAAATCAATTAGTCGGACGAAAATACTTTTAACCACAAGAAAGTTGTTTAAATAATATCATTTCTGGGTTTTGTGTTGTTCTAAATCTTTCTCTTTAATTATGAAATAATTATTATAATTTAGTATTTCAAAATCTCATTGCATCATTTCATTCAATGAAATTTCGGCCCTTGCGAAATAATTGCATTTTTAGACAATCTTAAAATGAAATGAATACACTAAACAGTAACACATTCTGATAGTTTAGCAATATCTATCAAAGGGACGTGTCTTTTGTTTGGAAGTCCTAGAGGGACTTTTTAAAGGTAAAATTTTAGTAAATTTTGTTAATCCAAAAGAAAAAATTACTTTTGAATCATACAGATGGTCCTTTTATGTTTTAGGGAGAATTAAATAATATTAAATGCTATCAACCCGACTGCCATTCCTGTCATTATGACAAAGATGATATCAACCTTCTCGAAAAAAGAAGCAGAATTGACGTTGGCCGCCTTCGTCACAAACCAAGTAGTGGCATCTGGCGGCTGAATTGATGCGCAGTTATGGGCTTTATCACGAATCACGCGCAGAGGAAAGGCGTTCCCCTTGTATGTGTAAGCCACTGTCTCAGATTCGATCCGATCCTGCAGTGAAGCAAACAAACTGAAACCTTCGTCATAATTACGGATATATTTGGCCAAGAGAAGATTAAGGCTTAACTGAACTACGAATTGTGATTCCTCTCGATCGCGTGGGTAGACGGTGCTAGAGGAGATATTCTTAACAAGGCAACTGTAAGGTTTTTGACCCATCCTTTGTGGTCGCCAAGTTTTACTGTTGTCATTACCTAAAAGGTTTACAAGATTCTGTGGGAAACGAAAAGATTTACAGGCATCAAACACCTCAGCGATGGTGTCATTTCCGGTGACCATGAAATCGATAACCAGCTTGTACAACACGTTGACAAGAGAAAGGAAAGGTGACGCGCACACTTCCGGCATCTTTTCACTTGGGCAGGTCATCTGAAAAAGAAAAAACAAAACATTTTTGCACTCATTTAGAGCAATTCGTTTAAGCAGTGAGCAATGTTTACTTGCCAGTCATTCAGAACGCCATGTCTTCCTGTATATTTCAGAAGGAACTATCGATGGGTTTTACTTGAGTTTTTTTTTCTTATTATTCAGCCTTTGCATTTAATATGGAATATTTTGGTTTCAAAGTTGTGCCTAGGTAAAATGTATTAATTATTTCTAAAAACGTGTATTTCATGCGAATGACGAGAATAGATAAATGTGTTGTCTTTGATGTCTTACAATGCTTGTGTTGGAGTTACACGATTCTAGTGGTTCCGGTGTTGTTGGATCCACAAGCGCTGAAAACGCCACAGGATTAAACTTCTTAACATCCGACTCGCCTGAATAGTATACAAATAGCATTTCAACATACGTATATATACATGTATATGGGGTCATCAGGGAACTAAGTAATGAGAACTTTTGTTTTTTATATGTGCGATAAATATAGAATTATCGCACACATAAACAAGGTACATGTACCAAAGCTGTCAAATGTACTTACAAAAAGCAGAAAATAATGATGCAAAAATACGTTATTTTGACAATTTTGATGCATTATTACAAAATCACACCAAAATTTTACTACAGACAAGATATAACACGGACATTAAGAATGTATAACAAGCTTAAGACTTCAGGCCCATGGAAGTTCAAGTTCACGCTTTAAAAATGCCAGAATAAGAAAAAAGAAATCATCACAAAAATGCATTAATTCAAGAAAAATAATCCCATCGATCTGGTTTTCAAATATCAGATGTATGGTAATCCTAAGAATCATTCCTGTTAGTTAAAAAATAAGAAGTAACACAGTCTTCTTTCATAATGTTTCTGATGGCAGTGCACAAAGTAGGCTTTTGTCAATTTGATGCAATATTGTTTAATTCATATTGCATAATTTAAAACACAATCACCACCAATTTATAATCACCTACTATACGTAGCATGCATGCATGCATTCAGAAAATGTACTTCAATTCGACTTCATGCTCGTGGGAGTTGTAAGGTCCCCATTGGAAATGCCAATCTGTGAAAACTAAAAATTTCACAAAGAGCTTCATCTAAGCTTTCATTCCTATGCATCAATTCAGTAACTTTGATAATGAAAAGTTTTAATAAAATTTATGGTTTTCTTTTAATGGTCACTCTGGCGACTGTACCCAAAATAATTTTTTTTTCAGTTTTGATGCAATATTACATAACGCTTAATAGCATAATCACCACCAATTTTTAATTATGCACTGCAATTATCATAGATATTTGGAAAATAAGATTAGCAAGGGTCTTCAGGCCCAGGGAAGTTCAGAGTCACTTTCTGAAAATGTCAATATCAGGCCTCATAAACGATAATTGCCGTTTCCTAGAACGAGCATCAGATTCCCTAGCGCAAACGCCAATATTAACGAGCCCCACCTCAGATAACAAGCACGACGTAAAGTTAGCGAGCACAAACTTAGCATTTCCAAGCACTATCAATTTGTCCAGCTTCCATCGGGGCCCCCGGCTGCTTAAATACGGGTCCTTTTTAAGAACTAGGGACTATTTCAAGATGGCGGAAGATACAAGAGACATAACGGTGGAACTTTCAGAGATTTCTGGGCTCAAACGCCTTTCTGTCTCTTTGACGAAAGAGAAAGGATTTTCAACGTCCACGCCACGGCCAGATATAGTGGCTAGATCATTAGTAATAGATTTTGAAAGAACGCAAATGATAAATTGGACGCAAGTAACAAATGATTCATCGACTATTTTCACCGACTCAGAAATATCTGTTTCCATGTATCAATATTTTAACTTGTGCAAAATAAACGTAGAATATATAAAAAATTCTCAAAACAAACCAAACTACTGCATTAGTATATTCCACTATCCATACAGCAGCAATGCGTTCTCGACAACCTTCGGCTAATACGGAACATACCGAACGGGTAGATAAGCGGATCAACGGCTAGTGCTTGGAAACGCTTAGTTAGTGCTCGTTAACTCAAGGAGTTATAACAGAAATGTTATAACTCCTTGGTTAACTTAACGTTGTGCTTGTTAATCTGAGGTGGGGCTCGTTAATATTGGCGTTTGCGCTCGGGAATCTGAGGCTCGTGGTGGGAAACGCCCAATCCGTTTATGAGGCCTGAATATGTGAAAAATTAACATTTCACAAACTAACTGAATAACTTCCAGAAAAGGACACCAATTCTTAATATATCATAAAAATATTGATCACTCTTGTACGTGTGAAGTCAATTGGCAAATCGGTTTTCCTTAAAACGTATCATCTGCATTTGCATATTTGCTGGAAAAAAGCAAAAAAAAAAAAAAGCATAACTTTTAGATAATTTGCCGGATCAGGCCCGTTTTCGAACTCGACCTGTATTGTAAAAATAATCAACAGTTCCGTAAGTTTGAAGACAAAAAGGTAAACGGTTTTCCACTTATCGTGTTATCACGATCCTAATTGAAAGTTCTGAGCGAGGACGGCGACGATAGACGCAGGTGACGGGCTATATAAAAAAACAAAAGTTCTTATTACTGTTGACACAAAATGACGTTTGTGTCGACTAAAGCAAATGTTGCTTCACTCTAAAATGAAAAATAGGCAATGCATTTCTCTCCCCTTTTTCAATTTGTAGGTTGAGATCGATACAATCCAGCGTAATGTTTCAAACAAAGCAACAAAGCCGTCAAATGGGCAGAATTTTAAATATCAAAACTGAAAAAAAAAAGCAGTCAGTTTGATGCAATGTTACAACAATGACTTGTCTAATTATGTAGCGGACATTCAGAAAATGTAACTTGCATTGAACATTAGATCAGGAGACTTAAAAGTCAGTTTAAAACACCAGTTTAAGAAAAAATCACAAAAAGCTTAAGAACTAAGGAGAAAACAACCCAGTCAGGCATGTTTTTGAAGTGCATCTCAGTTATATCAATCCTAAAGGTTTGATAATAATGATAAGCATCATGGCTCTAATTCTGTTTGTTAACGAGTAAAAATTCCTGAAAAGTGCACGGCGGCAGCCACCGGTGGTCATATGCCCGGACACATTGCGTCTGCCCAGTAAAGTATGCTATTACAAAACTGATCTACATGAAAAAAAAACAACAATAAATATTTACTTACTGTTTCCAGGGCAATAACCAAATGAGGGCGTATGAGTGTATCTGCAGAGCCAACAGAAATGATTTCTGGCATAAAAAGCTTCAGTGGTGTGAGGCATTACATGCGTGATAGCCGTAATTGAAGTGTTGCCGCAAAGTCCACGGTAAGGAGAATCTCTGTAGCACTCGTTTGGGTTACCGCTAAAGAGTATACCTTGCCCGTGACTGTTGGAGATACTGTCTATGCACGGTCTACCAGGGATTCCATCTGGTTCATAGAATTTACCATGGCAATCCGGAAGTCCATGCACTGCTTCTAATATGGACGTCACACTTCTAGCTTTCATTGCAAAGGCGTCATAGTTCGACAGAATGCACTCTACGGTCATGGTCCAGGATTTGTACTGATTGACGCCATGGCACATGGCACAGAAGGAATTCCGGAAAGTGAACCCTGAGACTGGGTCAGACACAGGCACTATCAATCTTGCCTCGATAGTAGAGTTCGGGTTCTCACAGTTTTCCCGGATCTCATCGTCAAACCAATTCCCTGGGCATGCTTTTATCATCCAGAAGAACCTACTGGACACCAGACGACCTCTTCTTTTTTTAGTTATCTGCGAACGACATTCCAAGTCATCGGCTCCCACGATTATTGGTGGCGACGATGAGGGAGAAGTGTTGGTGTTAGCACTTATGTCTCTTTCGTTGCACTGCAGATTAGAAGCCAAACAGCAATCACCTAGGGCATGGCACACGTCATCGCAATAACATGAAATGTAGATACTGTGACCAAGTTCCTTATCAAAGGGTTCCACGAGGGCGCAGAACCGCTGACGAGCTACTGGCGAAGGCAACGCCCTGTTGCCCCATGGGTTTGGAGAGGTTGTGGATTCGCCATGTTCAGTAGCTGTGGTGGCCGAAGAAGATCCCAAAGGAGTTTGAGGAACTGGTGTGGTCACAGGCAAAGGATGACTTAATGTCTCGTTGTCAAGGACTGGTGGCATTGGGGGAGTTTGTAGCTGATTTGGAGTAGAACTCGTAGTGGTGATCTGGTCAGCTCCGCCTGTGCCTCTGACCTGTGACCCGTTTATTAGTGCGAGCCCCAGCAAAAGTAGAACGGTGCCCATCAGTAAATTCAAAAGAGACTGAAACATACTTCCCTAAAAAGATAAAATATATCATTTTATATGTACGTGAATATGTAAAATTTTGATTCACTCGAGTCCCGTATACATGGTATATTATTAAGGACCTGGTCTGTTGTGCGTTAGACCCCCTTTACACGGTACGCAACATTTGTGCGACTGTGGAACTAGCCAGAACGACGTGTCGGGCTCAAAGGAGGTACGGTGTTCGCTAAAATCGCACAAGGGTGCAAAACAGGATGTTCTGACGCCACGCGACTGAAGCCCATACACTCGTCATCACCTACGCCACTTTTCGTGATAAAATAAGGGATGGAGTCGTGCCCAATACCGATTGCTATCTCAACTCAAGATAAAAAGGTGTTAAACGCACGATTAAAGGTACATACGAACCGAGCATCGGTGGAGCGTGGTTTCCATGTAAACCACTTCTACTAGATTCTTATATGACTCAATTAAATTCGACATGCCAAGGGATAAACTGAATAGATCACTCGATCAGCCATAAAAGACCTTTAGACTGCTCCTTTCTTAAAATTTTTGGTTGTAAATTTAACCTACTTTCGTGACCTACTTTCCTGCCCCATTGACATACCTGTACAGCTTAGAATGCCAGCAGAAAAATCCGTTGAAACATCATTTTCGGGTAAAATTAAACAATGCCTTTCGGTAATTCTCTTAGTTATATTACTTGAAACTATATGCTGGCATTTTGTTGGTTTTTGTGACAAAAAATTGACTTTGTATGCATATTTAACGTCTTGAAATAAAACGCCGATATTTTATATTTTCGGGGTATTTTTTATTTTTTTACAGCACTGCATTATTAAATAATTAGATGCAGGAAAATCTGTATGATCTTAAACCCTTTTAGAAACCTTAACTTTTGCTATTGTACCCGGTATGATATAATATAATATAAACATTTTTTCAGCTGTGCGTATAGGAAAATGCCTGGGTAATGCTATTTGTAATTAATGATTGACGGAAAGAGGCTCACTAATGGACAATGTGTCGTGTTCGACATAAGAGCCATAAACATATTTTCATTCATAACACATCGTCGTTAAGAAGATACAGTTTTTACCAAGGATAAAAAGAGAGGTTGACAGATCTTTTTACAAGTAAACTTATACAAAACTTGGACCCATTAAAATGAATGCAATGACGAATAAAAAGTTTTATTCCCCATAGGAGTAACGCAGCATTCTCTAGTGACACGAATTACTAGATGACAGTCATTATTTTTTCACCTTTAAGGGCAAACGGTTATATCAAGAACAAATTAGGATGTCCCATTTTATAATGTTATAAATCCCATGAACACAGTTTATTGATAAAAGCCGAATTAATTTCTTTGCTATTAAAGTCTTAATGGCATATATGTCCAAATTAAATGTTTGAATAGCTTTATGTAGTCTCACTTCGTATCTACAAAACACATACAGGAGAATAGTGTTGATATTATGTGCACTGGTAAGCGAAGTAGAGACAGAAAATGATATTTCCAACAAAATCGGTACTGAAATAGATACTCCACCGGGTTTTTGAAGGAAAATAACAGTCATAATTCTTTCGCCTGCATCCACATTTGAGATCGGTAAAAGATGCTTGAAAAGGTGATAAAAGGAAATACGTGCATGTGACGCCATCCAGGTTTTCAGTTCGCTCTTTATCACCCCATTCAGTTTTGCAGAAAACTGCTACATCTTCGTTGGCACTTAACACGAAACAGTTTGTCTTTGAATTTCTCTTTCTACCCTTTTTTCTTTTTTCGTTTTCTTTCTTTCTTTTTTTTTTATTTTTTTTTTTTTGGTCAAATTTTGTTTTGAGTTGGTTAGATCTGTTCAGACCTATGGTACTGGGAAATGGAATATATTTCTTTTTTTTTAAATCTCTACCTTATCCTTTTCTAGATTTGTGATTTTCCTACACACTCCAGTCCATAAAATAAAAATAAAAGCTGGTAAAAGAAAATAACCGAATGAAAGACGTGTACTTGAAAGAGAAAAGGTACATGTAGTATCGTTGTATTTGAGTAGGGGTTTTGAAAAATGGTCTCGTTAAATGACCAAATCTCTGTGACATTAGGATAAATGAGCAAACTTGTGAACATGCTTATACTCGGCTATTTGAAAGAGAGAACTTAGCACCGTTGACAAAGTTTTGATTCTCAATGTAGCAGATAGTTGATCTGCACACAAATAATCTGACAGGGATATTCAGGGAAACTCGAGTTTGATTATTATTTAAGATATATTATATCTTTATTTGTGAAAAAAAAATATATATATTAACGACTGGGTGTAGCTTAACGGGTGATAATGACTCATCACAAATGATTACTTTCAGTGATCTAGTTTTCTCCTTACTACTCAAATATTGAGAAGCATTGAAAATTGTTCTTAATTCCCAAGTAATTTCAAAGTGTAAGGAATAGTTTCTTTCATCAAAGGAAATAACACATATGCCTCACAGCTAATTTCGCGTTGTGTCCTGTGAAGTTGTTGTAGATATCTTTGCAAGCTGTGGGTTAGCCAAAATCTAGTTTATAATACTCCCGTGCATGCCTTTTTTGGATAATAAATAACTCTTAAGTGATCATTGACAAAATTTCTTAGCATTTACACAAATGTCATCTCACCGATGACGTCATGATTAAAATATTAATTCAAGGGGATAAATATGCAAAATCGGTTTCTCAAATGTCTATTTATCTCAGCACCCACGAACACCATTTCAACGCAAATTAAATGAAACTTCTCGTACACTTGATCATAAACCCTTTGAGTACTTTTATATTGGTGTACAAAATTGTTGCATAATATAATATAATATAATATAATATAATATAATATAATATAATATAATATAATATAATATAAAGAGCGCATATAGGTAAATGCCTAAGTAATGCTATTTCTAATTAATGATTGACGAAAAAAGAGGCTCACTAATGGACAATGTGTCGTGCCAGACATAAAAGTAATAAAGATATTTCATGAGGTCATATTATATAACGTGTCATCGTCGAAGAGTTCTTGAGTAAAATGACGGCTTCTTTGTACAGCACCGATTTAAAGCAATTAACTCTGCAAATTAAAATAATCAACATTTGTATTTATCGCGTCATTGACGCTTAGTTAGTTTGATATAAGGAGAGCGCTCGAGAGAGTGAGGAGAGAAGAACACTAAGAACTCGGACGTAAATACGGACAGTTAAGAGTTGTAGATTTCACTTAGAACATGAAGTTACAGCACGAGCGTCCACAAATAAACCGTTTAACTGGTCATTATGTGGACTTGGGGTTTTCTTTGTGCGACCGTACGTAAATCTGACACGAATCGTGGATTCTTAAGGCCGGTGANCGGTGGCCGAAGAAGATCCCAAAGGAGTTTGAGGAACTGGTGTGGTCACAGGCAAAGGATGACTTAATGTCTCGTTGTCAAGGACTGGTGGCATTGGGGGAGTTTGTAGCTGATTTGGAGTAGAACTCGTAGTGGTGATCTGGTCAGCTCCGCCTGTGCCTCTGACCTGTGACCCGTTTATTAGTGGGAGCCCCAGCAAAAGTAGAACGGTGCCCATCAGTAAATTCAAAAGAGACTGAAACATACTTCCCTAAAAAGATAAAATATATCAATTTATATATATGTACGTAAATATGTAAAATTTTGATTCACTCGAGTCCCGTATACATGGTGTATTATTAAGGACCTCGTCTGTTGTGCGTTAGACCCCCTTTACACGGTAAGCAACATTTGTGCGACCGTGGAACTAGCCAGAACGACGTGTCGGGCTCAAAGGAGGTACGGTGTTCGCTAAAATCGCACAAGGGTGCAACACAGGATGTTCTGACGACACGGGACTGAAGCCCATACACTCGTCATCACCTACACCACTTTTCGTGATAAAATTAGGGGTGGAGTCGTGCCCTATATATAGCGATTGCTATCTCAACTCAAGATAGAAAGATGTTAAACTGACGATTAACGGCTTGAGCTGTCTATGACTTATGCTTAGCAACGAGAAATAAAACGTCGATATTTTATATTTTCGGGATTTTTTTTACAGCACTGCATTATTTAATAATTAGATGCAGGAAAATCTGTAAGATCTAAAACCCTTTTAGAAACCTTAACTTTTGTTGTTCTACCCAGTATGATATAATACTATAAACATTTTTTTCAGCTGCGCGTATAGGAAAATGCCTGGGTATTGCTATTTGTAATTAATGATTGACGGAAAAAAAGCTCACTAATGGACAATGTGTCGTGCCTGACATAAGGGCCATAAACATATTTTCATACATGACACATCGTCGTTAAGAAGAAACAGTTTTTACCAAGGATAAAAAGTGAGGTTGACAGATCTTTTTACGAGTAAACTTATACAAAACTTGGACCCATTAAAATGAATGCAATGACGAATAAAAAGTTTCATTCCCCATAGGGGTAACGCAGCACTCTCCAGTGACACGCATTACTAGATGACAGTCATTATTTTTTCACCTTTAAGGGCAAACAGTTATATCAAGAACAAATTAGGATGTCCCATTTTATAATGTTATAAATCCCATGAAGACAGTTTATTGGTAAAAGCCGAATTAATTTCTTTGCTAAAAAAGGTTTAATGGCATATATGTCCAAAGAAAATGTTTGAATAGCTTTATGTAGTCTTCATTCGTATCTACAAAACACAGGAGAATAGTGTTGATATTATGTGCACTGGTAGGCGAAGTAGGGAGAGAAAATGACATTTCCAACAAGATCGGTACTGAAATACACAGGGTTTTTGAAGGAAAATAACAGTCATAATTCTTTCTTTGAGATCGGTAAAAGATACTTGAAAAGGTGATAAAAGGAAATACGTGCATGTGACGCCATCCAGGTTTTCGGTTCGCTCTTTATCACCCTCTTCAGTTTTGCAGGAACGTGCTACATCTTCGTTGGCAGTTTCTGTCTTTGAATTTCTCTTTCTATTCTTTTTTCCTTTTTTCGTTTTCTTTTCTTTCCTTCTTTCTTTTTTCTTTCTTTTTTTGGTCAAATTTTGTTTTGAGTTGGTTAGATTTTTTCAGACCTATGGTACTGGGAAATGGAATATATTTCTTTTTTTCAATCTCTACCTTATCCTTTTCTATATTCGTGATTTTCCTACACACTCCTGTCCATAAAATAAAAATAAAAGCTGGTCAAAGAAAATAACCGAATGAAAGACGGGTACTTGAAAGAGAAAAGGTAGGATCGTTGTATTTGAGTAAGGTTTTTGAAAAATGGTCTCGTTAAATGACCAAATCTCTGTGACATTAGTATAAATGAGCAAAATTGTGAACATGCTTAGACTCGGCTATTTGAATGAGAAAACTTAGCACCGTTGACAAAGTTTTGATTCTCAATGTAGTAAATAGCTGATCCGCACACAAATAATCTGACAGGGATATTCATGATTAACCGAACTCGAGTTTTATTTTTATTTAAGATATATTATATCGTTATTTGTGAAAAAAATATTAACGACTGAGTATAACTTAACGGCTGATCATGACTCATAAAGGATTACTTTCAGTGATCTAGTTTTTTGCTTACTACTGAAATATTGAGAAGCATTGAAAATTGTTCATAATTTCCAAGTAATTTCGAAGTGTAAGGAATAGTTTCTTTCATCAAAGGAAGTAACACATATGCCTCACAGCTAATTTCGCGTTGTGTTCTGTGAAGTTGTTGTAGATATCTTTGCAAGCAGTGGGTTAGCCAAAAAATACTTATAATACTCCCGTACATGCCTTTTTTTTTATAATAAATAAATCTTAAGTGATCATACACAAATGTCATCTCACCGATGACGTCATGATAAAAATATTAATTAAAGGGGATAAATATGCAAAATCGGTTTCTAAAATATCTATTTATCTCAGCACCCACGAACACCGTTTCAACTATTAAAAACTAAATGAAACCTCTCTTATATTGGTGTACCTAACTGTTACATAATATAATATGATATAATATAATATAATATAAAGATTATTTCAACTGTGCATATAGGTAAATGATTGACGAAAAAGAGGCTCACTAATGGACAATGTGTCGTGCCCGAAGGGTAATAAAAATAGAGACTTGACATTTAATATGGAATATTTCAGTTTTAAAGGTATACCTAGGCAAAAATGAGTTCTTTTTTCAAAAAAACTCAGATCTCAAATAAGATATCTGACTGGAGAAGTATGAAGTCAGGTGTGTCTCTACCAATTAACTGACTACCAAGTCTGTTGCACCTGCTGCATTGCGTAATAAGCAGTGATTTAATTGGCTAGTGCTCCTTTAGGCTGGTCAAAGCTTGGCTTTGATGAAGCATGGTTCTGTCAAAAAAAAAAAGTATCCATATGTCGGCAACTACTGTATCGAAGAATTTGAAATTTTGCATGCAAGCGGTCGGTTTTGCAGTGCGTAAAATGAGTTAAGCAGTGTTTTATAAAATTGTTAAGCTGTGTCAGAATGGCGCGAAAAAGACAGACATTGCCAGACAGATAAATGTGTCAAACGAAATGGTCTGCACAGTTTTATAGAGTTATGCCCAAACTGATGTACCTACACAGAGACCACGCCCAATGCATTGACATCTTACCACCAGGGTACAGGACTCACAGTCCTTCACGATGTGCTGCTGCAATTAAACCAAAACCACCCAGTCCGTTTTAAATGAGGGGCAAATTGTCACCAAAACACGTTTTTCAAGGCTCTTAGCGAACACCAAAATGGTTTCAGCAGGTTAGGATATCAGGCGACCTCTGAGGAAGCCACTGTAAACAGCAAAACAGCGTAGTCTGTTTCTCTAATGAATTGGGGACCATGACCGTTTTTGGGTAGAACACTGAAACCGCGTGGCTTTCTTTATAGAGGTCATATTTCACCAGTA
Source organism: Lingula anatina (assembly GCF_001039355.2). Next base: position 316,552 of record NW_019773981.1, read on the forward strand.
CCGCTAAACTGGTCAAAACAAAGTTTACAGACATCCTGAACAGGCCTACGACAAGGCGTGTGCCACTTCTTAAGTGACTAGGGTCATTGACAGCGTCACTATTTGGAGTGGGAACCACATTGGTGCCAAAACACCAATGGTAGTCATTGATGAAAACCTTAACCAGATCAAATAAAGGAATACTCTGGGAACCACTTGACCATCATTTGATATTTGAACCACATAGACAATACGTGGGTAGGTCATTTCTCGCCGAATTAACGGCCTGCATGTCCTACAACAAAACTTTTATTCCAGATTAAACTCTAAAAACATATCCCAAGGAATGCCTTGCCGCTAGAGAGCGCTGGTAACAGCCAGAAGGGACCAGACGTAACAGCGACCGTTACTATGACTAGACACTGACATGAGGGGCCTTTGTGGGGCGTGTAACTCTTTTAAAGACTATAATTTGGAAAATATGGAGATCCAAAATATCGCTTTCAATGGTTGTCGTTTGACTTAAAATAAGCAATGTCTTTTTGTTTGCTTCACTATCGAATTCAGTTAATGAACTGATGTCACAATGACATCGAACAGATTATCAAAAGTTTTAAAAACACGATTTTAATCCTTATTTTCATTTATCAATCAGCAAAATAGGAGAAAAACTGATGAATTATGATTTGGAGAAAATATTCCATATTAAATGTCAAGTCTGTATTTCATGAGGTTATATTATGTAAGTGTCATCGTCGAAGAATTCTTGAGTAAAATGACGGCTTCTTTGTACAGCACTGATTAAAAGCAATTAACTCTGCAAATTTAAGTAATCAACATTTGTATCTATCGCGTCACTAACGCTTCGAGAGAGTGAAGCTATAGAGCACGAATAACACGGACGTAAATACGGAGCGTTAGGAGTTGAAAACTTCACTTAGAACATGTGTTTACAGCACGGGCGTCGACAATTAAATCCTTTACCTGGTCTTTATAATATGTGGACTTGGGGGTTTTCTTTGTGCGACCGTACGTAAATCTGACACGAATCGTGGATTCTTTGTTTGAGATCGGTGAAAAATGCTTGAAAAGGTGATAAAAGGAAATACGTGCATGTGACACCATCCAGTTTTTCAGTTCGCTTTATCACCCTCTTCAGTTTTGCAATTTCCAAGTGTAAGGAATAGTTTCTTTTATCAAAGGAAATAACACATTTGCCTCATAGCTAATTTCGCATTGTGTCGTGTGAAGTTGTTGATGCACATTTTACGACTAAATCTGTCGTGCCACACGCATACAAAAGTGAAGTCCGAATAAAACAGAATTGTTTGGACTAATTGGCAATTTTAAGTAAAATATGCATTGATCAAAACATTTAAATCCCCCTCTCAGAACAACATACACGCACATTTGAGATCATGCAAGGAAACTTGAGAAGGTGCTAATCGNTATCACCGGCCTTAAGATTGCGTTATGCACTAAATATAAGTCGAAAACCAAATGTCCAATTTGGGCACACATTGAATTAGGCGTACTTAATTCATATGTGCAAAGAACATTTTTTTCTGTATGTAAAAAGGTTCAATACAAATTACAGATTTTTCAAACATCGACTTGTCCATCCGTTATTATGACAGAAAAAATAACTTTCCAAAAACAAGCCGGAGTTAAACGCTTTAGATTTCAGTCTGTAATCTTTTTAAAAAGGCAGATAATCTATCGTCATTTCCAAATTTGCATTTTTTCTTAATTACTCTGCCGATCATAATATGTTATGATATTCATAAATCCCCTGAAAATTTTGAAAAATTGTGAAACGTGACTGTTTTACCCCAAGTATATGCCTTCAGGGACACTTAAACCTCCACGTAAAATGATTTTAACGCTAATCTCATCTACAAATAATGTTTAATCATACCTTGTCAACTTTTTGTCCCTTTACTTTGTCATCGCAGTTAAGTTTACTTCACTGTAAGGCCACCGGCCTTTTTACAATAATTTGTTAATCATTAATTTCTATAATTGCGCATTACATTATACATTTCCCTTGTCCATTTCTAAAAACGACTTTCATCTTATTTCTGCTTTTGTCAAATAATTCGCAATTTTTCTTAAAACTCTAATACTTTCTGATTTCTTCAATATGATAAATAATTCATATGAACCCAATTTCCAATTACAAATATCCGATAAGAAATTATCCCTTAGGTCGCTATAATGAGGACATTCTAACAAGAAGTGTCTTTCGCACTCGCACCTCGCACCTCCCAATTACAACACTGACAAATTTTCTGATCCCTAGACGTACCACTATGTCTATCTTTTTCAATTTCAAGTTGATGATTTGAACATCTGAATCGCGCTAAAACTGATATACAGCTAGCTTTATCAAATACTGTAATGTATATATGGCTCAGTAATGAGATCACGCTTAAATAACTTATGAGCCGGAACATCTAGTTTCATACGACTGGGAGTCAATATCCATGCACCTTTGATGAAATTCCTTTATAAATGAACTTTCACTCCCCATTTCTTGATTAATCCAGGCTATTCCAATATCATACCCATATAACAGTTTCTTTACTTGTAATGCCAAGCAATCTTTATCGTTTTCTGTCATATTATACAGCCACACGTAACACGCTTTAATAAGCCTATTTCAGGTGCTTTCATAAGCTTAAAAAGATAACAACTCTTCGTATGAGATCTATATTTCACAATAAAAACCTTGTGAATAACTCATAGAATTATAATATATTCCGTTTTACGACAAAAACATCAGTTATAGCTATTATTCTGATATCTGAGCTTGTCTTCAGATCACGCGACCTCCATTGATGGCTATACTCGGTTATAATCTCTTAAGAGATTTTAACAAAAAAAACAAACTTTTTAGAAAAAAAAACAAAGACTAACTTTGAATGTCAAAATGGATTCATTAACCATTGGTAAGTATGGGAAAATTGTTGTTTACTCCAGGAAAATTCATTTTTTGGTCAAAACGAAGAGTTATTATCCCTTTAATTATTTTCACCAAACGCCCAACCATTAAAGTATTTTTCCTAATTCACCCCTTGCCGCTACGTTAGACGCATTTCTTCTTATTACATTAAATTTTCAGAATTTATTCTGTACAATTTCTGCGTCTTGCCCAGGATGCAAGCCCCATACTTTTGCCCCATAGTTTGAAATAGGCACTATCTTTGTATCAAAAACTTTTAGCCAGCAATCAACCTTGATTTCACCAAATTTACTCATATGCTTTGTTACGCGCCTAGTTCTCAAATCCAAGCAGTGATAAATAAATAAATAAATAAATAAATAAATAAACAGACTGATGAGTGTGACCAATAAAGGTATTTCTTACCTTTGATGGCACCGTAATTCTGCAAAACAACAGCTATTGGCTATGCAGCACCCAACCTCCGCCAAGGCAGTCGGCTCGTTTCCAAAACTTGGACAAGTGCCGTTTTAAAATAGCAAACCGAGTATTTATCAGAAGCAGAGGAAGCCCATGTCACGATTTCATGTCTGTTGGACGTAAAATAATTACGGCAATTACCACAATCAATCATCTGTACAGCCAAAGAGGTGACGTTCCTCGTAATTACGATAAAGTGTGCGTTTGTCATTGGACATCTGCCATCCCGTGAAGAGTTGGACAAATGCATAGACATAGTCACATAAAATAATTAAATGGTTAAGTGTAAGAATATCGATAGTTATTCTCATCAAGATAAACTTCCATTTTGCTATTAAAAGCAAATTATACATGTTAAGGTTAAAAAGTTTTAAATGTACTCATAACGCTCTTCTCTGTATCATCAGCTTCAGGTAAATTTTACATTAATAATATTATGGCACGACAAACTAATGTTCCTAACGTCAACAATTCTTTAATACAAACCAACCAACCAATACCTTGCTTTCTCTCTCCAATTCTGTAATAAGTTAAATTTACACTATGCCCATTTTACGTAAAATAAATATGCCATTTTTATCTTAAAAATATATCCAAAAGAGTTACATGTATAAAACGGACATATCCATAATGACTGACCAAAAACCAGATTTTTTAATGACAATTCGAGTACTTGTTAAATTTAAATATCTACAAAAATTCTGAAAAGAATAAGTAATGTTGCATCTTGAAATGTAGATGTCCAGTTGCAGTTTGGTATAAGATATCAAAATCCCATGCGTTAATGCTGTTGACTTTGACGTTCAAAAGGAGTCTTCGATTGAAAGATTAGTTTTTACCAAGGATAAAAACAGACGGATCTTTTTTACGAGTAAACTTGGACGAAACTTGAACCCATTATAATGGATGCAATGAAAAGAAGCTTCATTCCCCCTAGGAGTAACGCAGCACTCTCTTGTGACACGTATGAATCCAATGAAGACAGTTAATTGATAAAAGCCGAATTCATTTTTTTGCTAAGAAAGTCTTAATGATATATATATATTCAAAGAAAATGTTTTAATAGCTTTTGTAGTCTCCCTTTGTGTCTACGAAACATACATGAGAATGGTGTTGATAATTATGCGCACTGGTGAGCGAAGTAACATTGAGACGGAAAGTGACATTTCCAACAAAATCGTTATGTCATCCACAAGATCCAGCAACAGGGTTTCTGAAAGAAATTAAAAGAAAAATAATAAAAACTGGGAATGTATGGCTATAACTTTTATCATCTTTAAACTTAAAATTAATGTTCAGGTAGGCGAATAGGTTAAGTACAAAGCAGCTTTTTTTGGACCAATTGGCATTTGGACTAAAAAGTGCAAACACTAAAACTTGTAAATAGTCCTCTCATTTCAAAATGCATCCACATTTGAGATCGGCGAAAAATACTTGAAAAGGTGATAAAAGGAAATACGTGCATGTGACGCCATCCAAGTTTTCAGTTCGCTCTTTATCACCCTCTTCAGTTTTGCAGAAAACTGCTACACCTTCGTTGGCACTTAACACGAAAAAGTTTCTTTCTTTGAATTTGTCTTTCTACCTTTTTTTTGTCAAATTTTGTTTTGAGTTGTTAGATTTGTTTCCTTTTTAATTTGTTTCTTTTTTAATCTCTATCTTATCCTTTTCTAGATTCTGGATTTTCCTACACATTCCAGTCCATGAAATAAAAATAAAAGGTGGTTAAACAAAATAACCGCGTGAAAGACGGGCACTTGATTCTTGAAAGAGAAAAGATAGGTTTTTAAAAGATGGTATCGTTAAATGACCAATTCTCTCATTTACACTAGTACTATGATAATCGAGCAAAATCATGAACATGCTCAGACTTGGCTATTTGAATAAGAAAACTTAGCACCGTTGACAAAGGTTTGATCCTCAGTGTAGATAGCTGATAAAGATCTGCACACAAATAGTCTGACAGATCCATCGGGTAGTTTGCAGTAATTTAAATAAGACTGCATTAGACAATGTATACATTAAAATAATTTTACATTGGACATATTATTATTATGTCCAAGTTTTACAGAAATATCTTAGAATTAGAATTATCTTAGAATTAGAATTTTATCTAATTTTCATTGTTAAAGAACTATACAGGGGTACTCATGATTAGCCTAGAACTTGAGTTTTATTAAATCTTTATTTGTGAAAAATATTAACGACTGAGTATAACTTAACGGGTGATCATGACTCGTAAAGGATTACTTTCAGTGATCTAGTTTTCAAGTTACTACTCAAATATTGAGAAGCGTTCAAAATTGTTGATAATTTCCAATAATTTCCAAGTGTATACGTAAGGAATAGTTTCTTTTATCAAAGGAAATAACACATTTGCCTCATAGCTAATTTCGCATTTTGTCGTTTGAAATTGTTGATGCACATTTTACGACTAAATCTGTCGTGCCACACGCATACAAAAGTGAAGTCCGAATAAAACAGAATTGTTTGGACTAATTGGCAATTTTAAGTAAAATATGCATTGATCAAAACATTTCAATCCCCCTCTCAGAACAACATACACGCACATTTGAGATCATGCAAGGAAACTTGAGAAGGTGCTAATTGGCAGTACGTGCACGTTCCTTATGTGTAGCGTCTTCCGTCTTTCCTGTTTGC